>VXAC01004557.1:183809-323837 GCA_013399225.1 Rhipidura dahli | reverse complement strand
TAAAAAAATAATATATATATATATATATATAATATTATATATATATATTATATAGACTATACTGTCTAAAAAAATAATTTAGAAGTATTTTTCAGCACCTGGTGAGTTGGAATATAGTTGAAGATGCTTTGGGATCTTCCTAGTGAAATTTAGTATGCATGTTAAATACATACTAATAAAAATTATAAGAAGTTTCCACTTAACATAAACCTGCTCATACTGCTGGTATGCATTTCTGTATGCAAGTTTGAATCCTTATGAGTTGTCTTTCAAAATGCTGATCTAGTGGAGAATGGAAATTTGAGGTATCCGGACTACAGCTTCTGTAAGTTGTGGAATCAGTCCAGGTAAAGACAGTGCAAGTGATCTTATAAAGCAAAAGAGAACTTCTAAATAAATTTCTCTTAAGAGGAACGAACAAATATTGAGTTTATGTTTGCTTAATACATGTGAAAGATAAAACATAAGAACATGGACACCTCTTTTACAAGGGAAGTCTTCAAGGAGCTCTAGCTGTTTGTTACTGAAAAATGAGCTTCTGGGTTGAAGCTGCAGAGACTTCTAATGATATTTAGTTAAAAAGTATCAAGAGAAGGATCTTTTCTAATTCTTACATAACTAATTCTGGAGCATGAAAAAAGAAAATTAATTACAACAAATTTTTAATTTTGTTCTGTGAAAATGAGAGGTTTAACATACAGTTTTTAGTGACAAAAATTTTGAGAATGTCATATACAAACCAACTTGTTTTGTCCGCAGTATTGGTGGACTGCTTCTCAAATATGCTGCAAATTATTAATAATTACATTATTAAAGCAATGCAGTATAAAAGAGTCAATTAATAGTAAAGTACTAACAGTAATGCCATGTCAGACATCTCTTTGTGTTCAAGATTCTGAAGGGAGATTGTCCCAGGTGTTATACAAATAGTAGATAACTGGAAATCTTTAATGATATTTGCTTTTACTGTTTTAAATGTTTTCAGATTTGCCAGTGTAATGGTTACCAATTTTACAGCAAATCAATATTTTTCAGTGCAATGAATCAGAGTGCCTGTCAGCCTGAAATCCTGTTTTGCATCCTCTAACTTTTCTAATCTGTTTTTCAGCTCATCTCCGTTGCTGCCTTTATGCTGTCCCTTGTCCTTGAAAAAATTTCCCGTGTGCCTTTTTTTTTTTTAGTTCTTTTATTCTTGTCTTTAAAAGCCTACTTGTCCATATTCTGTCATTTATAGGAGATCAGTCACAAGTGATTGGCACCATAGCTGAGTTTGGCACGGACAGAGACTTTTCAGCTAGCATCATGACTCTCAGCTGCAATGCTATTTAAAATAAATTTGGTATCAGACAGCAGATGGTTTTGCTGTCAGGGAGCTGGATCTAGTTAATAGGTTTTTTTAAGTTTTTTGATACAGCAAGTTTATTGGAGGACATGACAGTTTTCTGAGGCATGCTTGTACTGCTGTGGAGCTATGGGGGTAATTACACCTTAGTCTTGATGAATTCTTGAGTAAGGGTCACAGAAAGGGGAAATGCCTGAAAACAGGAGAAGTTGCAGTTGGTGCAGCTCAGGATTAGTTAGTTTTTTTTCCAGGATGTGTAGCAGACTTCAGCATTTGAGGCACAGGAAAACCAATGCCATAGCTATCTTGCTGCAATGCTGAAGAGAAAATTTTTAAGCGTTTTTCTCTTCTATGCAGTGTTTTTTCCACAATGGCCAGTGTTAATCGTGGCTTATGAGGACAAGGCTAATGACACTCAGCAAGCAGTGAATAGTAGGTGCTGTTGTATTCCATATTCAAACGACCTGATGGCATTATCAGTCAGCAACTCTTTTAGAAAGGGGAATGCTATTGCAGGATCATGTACATGACTGAATCCAAACACAGCTTCTAACAAAGAAGTTGTCTAGTTAAAATTTGAATGTTCAGATAACAACTTGTTTTAAGCAAATCACTTAGGGAATTTGGCTCCAAACTGGTCTGACATTTTTTTGGCCACAGGATTCATCCTAGGAGCAACTCTGAAGCTTTGCTGACTAATTGACATTTGGTCATTTTTTCTTAATTCATTGGGATAAGATGCTTGACTGTATCATTGCTGTAAGTTAGCCTTGATATAGAAGTTAAGTAAAGAGCCTCTGGTAATGTTCCCTGCTTCTAATTTCCACTCTTAACACATTTCCACTTTTTGTATGATGGGACAGATCACAAAGCAATTTTAGTGTGGATCAGCAGGATGCTGCTAGTGCTGCTGGCTCCCTGCACTCTGGTGCCCATTCTGCTGTCCCCAGTGCAGGAAGAGGGCAGCTGAGGAGTAGAGGGGGACTTCTAGGGCAGCCTCAGCCACCATGACAAGATGAGGCTGTGGTGAAGAGGCCAGAGACAGGCTGGGCCTCTTGGTGACACAGTGGGGACTGCAGGTGCTTTAAGTGAAAAAAATCTATTCCTTGAACAAAATGTACATGTTCAGAAATATATTTTGCATTTTCTGGTTTGCATGTAGTATGATCCTGGGTTTTGTAATCATATGACACAGACTTTTTTATTTATAGGTGATTATTTTTTCATGCTGTATATATGTTATTTGTATTTTAAATTGTATTTTCATGCTGGTACTCATATGGATTATAAAGTGTTTCTAATAAAAGAAATGTTGTTATTCCTTTTAGTATTTTCTTGTCAAAAAATGGGGGAATATTTTCACATGACTTGAGTAAGAACATAGCATTTTTTACACAAAAAAATAGCACTTAATGTTTGGGGATATTTACCTGACATCATGCACAGCCGTGGTGCATATGTGCTGCATCTCTTAAGAATTACTCAGTTCATGCCTTGCAGCAGATCTGTAGCAGTGCCTTTCAGGAATTGTAGATGTTGGGTCTGACTTGGTTTGTTTCATCATTTAGAGAGAGCTGATGTTGCTCAGCCCCAGGAAAGTCTGTGCATCATGGGAAAGTGAACTAAAGTGAGATAAGAATCAGAGGTAATCACTCTGGCCTTAGGACAATATGGGGTGTATTCCAAAATGAAGCATGTAGATTTAAGACTGGTTGACATTTGTGGCTAATACGACAGATTTTGTTTCAATGTTCCTAATTTTATTTGTTTCATTTAGAATATCAATGCAACTGTAGTTTGTATGGAAAAATATTTGCTTTTATATATTTAACTAGTTCTAACATATTTTTTCTTTTAAATGGCTACATTACCCACATACTAATATGAGGAAAAGGAATTATTTACAAAAAAGAACCCCTAAATAGTGTGAATACAGTACTGGGAAAAGCAGAAACACTGCAAAAAGAATAAACCTGACATGACCTGACATGAAGGCTATTTTTTCAGTGCTATTTTAAGAAAATTCCTAAGTGTGGATACCTCTGCACTTAACCTGGAGAGCAACAGTGAATGTCAGTTAGGATTCACAGTCACAGGCATTTTTGAAGAAAGAGCCAGTGTAGGTGAGAACAAAGGTACCTCTCTAGAAGTGTGATGTGGCAGCCTCTGAGAGTTTCTTATTTTAACATTTAACTGGGGTACTACTGCAGCAGAATAGGCACCATGTATACAGAGCTCAAAACTAGTTGCAGTGGCTGTATGGCAACAAAGGCTAGATAGAGTTCTTCATGTCATCATTTTCTGAAAATATTATATTCTGGAAAAATCCTCTAAACCAAGTATCCTGTCCTTTAATACTGGCAAGGCTTGTGGCTTTTTAGGCTCTGTTTTCTTGGTGTTTCCCTTTAAGAACAACATCCTTATTTGAAGTGGGCTGACATCCATCACAACAACTGTTGTCAATGTCATACCAGTTTTAATTTCAAATGGCTGAAATCCTGATCCCCTAATGGAATAGTTGCCACATGAATGAGCAGATGCTGACATGGGGAGCATCTGACACTTTATAAATGAATGCCATCCAAGCAAAACATCAGCAGCATTGGATATGTTTAGGTATTTAAACATCTGCAGAGGTGACTTGTTTGCAAATTGTTAAGAATAAAAGCTTGTTAATTGTCAGAGAACCTTGGCATACACATGACCACTCTGGGTCTGGACCTCCTTGGGTATGTGTGTTAGCATCAGAGAAGTATATTCCCAAACACTTTCAGCAGGGTGAACTCCCTGAAGTTTATGTTAACACAATGGATCTAGGCAGAGCTCCAGCATCAAAACACATGCTGTGAAAATCTCAGCCTAGACACCTCTAATTGCCAGGAGGTGGTTTGAATAGGTTCAGGTCTCCATGTTTACACCACCATGTTTTAGAATGAAGGGATCGTGGAAGTGCCCCCTCTATGCAGGACACTGCAATAAGCCTTCCTGACAAATAGAAATACTTGTTATAAAGCAAACGTTATGTTATGGAAGTAAACATTTGGAAAGTTTGTATGTAGGTTATGTTTCCTGATTACATTATCCTGTCTTTCTCTCCCCCTAGACCAACACAATTATTTCTAAACTGTTACAGACATCTGGAGACCCCTCACACCTCTTCCTGAGTGAGCTGTGATAGACTCCACATAATATATTCTTGTTCAGAGTAGGGGAAATAATGGTTATGGGCAAAAACCAGATTTGAGGCTTTTAGATGAGGGCTCTGGCACTGAAGTAAAACAGAAGGCACTGCAGATTTCTGTTTCTAATAACTACCGAGTAAAAGTTAAAGACAAACCAAACTCGAACTGGAATAATTAACCTAGGAAATTCTCAGTGGGAAGATGGTACACTGACTAATGTGTGAGCAAGCTTTGTAAATAGAAGGCTTTAAAACTGCCTGAGGTTGACTATAAAGAGTGAGGCATTGCTTTTTTTCAGAGGAAACCAATTTGCTAAGGGTTGCTTTGTGAGGTTGAAGGGGTGCTTCTTTTAGGTTACACATCACAAATTAGAGTTGCCATTTGAGAAATAGAAGGTGTATTGATAGTAAACAGGTGGCTGCTGTTCCAAGGAGATTTGTTTAGTACCATTTTATGACTGAGCTGATGCTGTGGCACATTAAGTGGAACTTGTCACTCTCCCATCTGGTCTACACAACTGCTGGAGGCGGAACCCATTTAGGAAGTTGTACATTTCTTGCAGCTGTTCCTGAATGTTTCATAAATAACTAACAGAAACCACTGATTCATTTGGCTTTATTAAACCTATCTTAGGGGAATCATGTCATTGTTCATGGAGAAAATTGTACACGTTGCATGGCATTTAAGGGACTTGTTACCAAATTACAGTGCTTTACAGCTTTACTTAGTGCTAATGGGAAAATTGTGAAGTACAGATCAGAACTTCTTTTGGCCTGATTATAATTTATCTAAATGACTGCACTTGATAAAGAGTCCTTCATGCTAAGTAAAATGCTTTTTGCCTGTGAAGCCCAGTGGTGTCTTGTTTTCATCCCCCTGTGGGTGCAGTTTATCCTTGGGTCTTATCTAGAAGAAGCAGTTGTTGCAGAATGCTGTGTTCACTTCATACATCATTTAAACTGGTTTTGTTATTGATGAATTGCTTTTTTAATTCACAGATGAAAGTGAACATTATAAACAAGGCATTCCCATATTAGCTTTTCAGTGCTTTGCCCAATGGGCAATTTAATGCGACATCAAACGCGATAATAGCTGAATGACAAAAAGAACCTTTCCCATGCTTGTTGGCTTCTAATAGCTTGATTTCATTTTTAATAGGCTGTTAATCTTCAGCCAGTGTTTTGCTCTGTATCAAACATTTTGCTGCAGTAAGCTGGGTTGTTTGTCTACTTTAGGTTTTTGTTGTGTTCAGTTAACACTCCCTTTGGAAGGCGTTTGGTGCACATAAAATGCCTGAGATTGACTTTGCAGTAGGAAATTTTGACTCCCCTTGACAAAACTTTCCTATCTGTCATGATGTGACAGACTAATAAAACCACTCATGTGCTAAGTCATAATGATATCTAATATGTTGACAATAGAAGAGTATCACCTACTGAATTCAAAGTAAGCAGTGTGCTGCATAGAAAAAGAGAGACACCATTGGGTGTAAAGGAGGTCTTAAAATGTACTGCTGTCTAGCTTAGGGGAAAAAATAGATACAGTGAGCTGTATGACCTGAAGGAGACACACTTATTTCAGGTACAGTTACTGTCCAAGTAGCCTGTTACATCCACAGTATGTATGGAAAGGCTGTGAAAACTGGGGAGAGCTTTGTGAAGTTTATGCAGATTCTTTTTCTAGATGAAGGAAGAATGGCACTGATAGGTTTGTGTTATGTTAAAAGATGGAATTTTTATTTTTTACTGGTCTGGAGTCTGATTTATTTTGGATACTCACTTGATGCCTTTAGGTAAGCTCAGTGTCCTCTCAGAACTGTCACTAGCCAGAGGTGCCTGAGTTTGAACAAGCTTCCATTCTGTGACATCTCAGTATTTTCTGACAAATGGCTGTCAAAGGGTAGGGAAAGTTCTTTGGTACCTCCTGTGCTGCTCAGTGAGAGGCATCAAAGCACCTGGAAATCTTGTCTGGTGTGTCAGTGGGTAACGTCCTGTTACTTCCTCATCAACTGCTGCTCTTCATACTTCCAAGGATTATTTCAAATTTTCCTTTGAAAAGTGGGAAAGGTTCCTATGGACTACAGAGAGAGACACCTGCTGACTTACTGAGACCAGTCCCACTCAGCTGCATAACTGACAATCATAAACTGATCAGTTCCCTATGAAAAAGCACATATTCAGGGGAAAAAAAAAAACCAGTTAGTATGAGAAAACTGCTCCAGAACATCTCCTGTCCTTACCTTCCCTGATGGATAATTTCAAACCCACAGGTGTTAAATAATAGCTTATACCTGTTTGTGTCCTCAGGTGACATAATTCCTCCTCCTGCCTGGTGCTTACCTAGTTAGCATTAAGTAATCAATTCATTTGTCTCACCTCAGGCTTTCATTGTGAAACCTGTGAAGTGATCCTCAGCCTGGTGGTCAGCTGAAATGGGAAGGTCACAGAAGCTGAGATCTGGTTTACATTTCAGATCTGTGATCAGTGTTGTATGAGTTCATGATATTGCTTGGGACCCACGCTGAAAGCATGAACCAAGGTTTTACATGTTTCTCCAAAATATATCTGTATGGCTGAGGTCTTCCATAACCCTACAGTTCCTAGCAGTATTCATTTCTCTAACACTGTTATAACAATATCTGCTGCTGGATGACTGTAGGATTCCTCTAGCTCTGCTGTGATGGTCTGTCTCTTATATTCTTAAAGTTTTGTAAAACCAATTAATATTGATGCATGCTAGCTCTATTTTTTTCTCATTGAAGCACTCCATTCCAAGTTTCCTGTATCTTTTCTTCCTAATCATTATACCTCCATTCCAGTCCTCTTGTGTTTTTTTCTGTCACTTCATAGCTTTCTGTTGGGCATCAGTAGCATTTCCATTTTGTTATTATTTTTCCATTGTACAGAAATTCTTCACATTTCTTTCAAAGCTATGACATATTACTGAACCACATTAGTTAAAATACTTGTTTCAGCTCACTTGCTGTATTACTGTGTTTTTTATCCCTGGTTTTTCACCTGTAACATTCCTTTACTCAGTGTTGAATCTCTATTTGTACTCTCTTCTTTTACTATATTTAAAACTTGTGATTATTGGACTTACTTCCAAATTTTCTCTTCTTTTTTTACTATAATAACTCTTATCTCTTAAACTCTTATCTCATTATATTCCTGCCTTTCAACATGTGTCAACATGCAAGAAAAATTTAAATATCTTCCTCTGGATCTCATTAATTAGTGTTCTCTCCTAAATGTATTTACACAGAAGATGAGATTTCCTTGTCTTTCTGTTGTGTGGTGGGACTATTGATAACAGAAATCTACTTTGCTGGATATGAAGAGCAGTTTTACACATTTACTTTGTAAAAGTAGTTACTAATTTTCCTGATGAAATCTTAGGGACCTTACAACTTTGTCTTCTTACATAGTTAAAGAAAACAGTCTTACAGAAAAATTGGGCACAGCATATACCTCAATTTCTATACAAGCAGTCAGTTTGAACAGGTTATCATCAGTGTCAGAAATAGCAGCTGTTTTTTCCTACTTCTTAGTTCACAAACTGTTAAAATTTGATAGGTCCCTAAGTTTTGGGATGAATGGACTAAGTGTAATGATGAAAATGTAGGTATTTAGTTTTACCTTGGCATTGAGTTAATTCCAGAATCCACAAGTCAAACTACAAGATTTTGCTTCTACTTGGGGCCATTTCAGACTTCACTTTAAATCATATATGGCATTTCAATGGGTCATAAAGAGTAATAGTTTTCCTTGTTAAAGCATCTTTCAAATATATCTGAAAAAGCTAGAGGGCTTTGAAATGGAAAAATGCAGAGCTGATTTATAGATGCTTTAAAAAACTTATCACAGGCCAAATGAAATCTGCAGTACAGAGACATAGATGTTCTCCAGAACATACTATGTTCTACACCCAAAGCCTCTCTGCCCCCACCCTTGGGTGTGAGGATCTGTTTGAGCCTGGCAGCTGATTACCCTTGGGCCTTGATCTCCACCCTAAAGGTGCTAAGCTTGTGCTCTGGGAATGTCCCCAGTCACTGATGATTCCTGTTTATCATTTCAGAATATTTCCTTGCAAAAGTGTAACTCAGTCACTAATTGGTTTCTGTTGGAGGCCTAGGCTAAGTATGGTTTTTGACATGTGCTCTGGCCAAACGTGTCAGGAACAATTATCATTCAGTCTTGTTGGTAGCTCCCATAATGTTGCCTGTGTATGGGAACAGAACTTAGCAAATGCCTTTCCAGAACACCTTTTGAAACAGAAACTGAATCTGAGCATGTTCCCATATACTCCTTCTCTTACTAGGTATCTTATATATAATTTAAAAAATTATTGTTTTCTCTGTTTGCATTTCACATGTGGTTGTCTGTTTTGATTTCATTGATTTCTGCTAGATTTGGTCTTCATTTTGCTGTTTAATTATTGTCCTATCATATGTTCTTTTTCTCTTTCTTCACTCATTTTCTGATTTTTTTTTTCTGATTGTTTTGATGGGCAGTAAATGGAAAGTCAGATTTTAATTCAATTACTGACTGTGTATGCAAAAGATAATCACATCATATCACATCTATAAATATAGCTGTACTTTGATTACCATCTGATGTATCTGCAATTCTGTGTCACTTATGGTTTCCTTAGCTAATTCTGGGTTTCTCATTATTTTCAGCATTTTACAATATGCAAGCATACACAATACGATGAAAAATTTGGTATGTGGAAACAAAAATGAAAAAAAAACATGTCTTTTCATGTGCTCTTCAATTAAATGCATCCTACCTAAATACTGTTTAAGAGGCTATGTAGAAAACTATTTTTCAAATGGAAAACATCCATTTTATATTATATCACGTTCTCCCAAAATATAACATACAAAAGCATTTCATTTCTCTTAAGTGAGGTAAGCAACTGTCTCTGCAGTGCTAACCTTAACAGCTGCAGCAGATTTCAAGGACTACATATATATATATATATAAATAAAAATATATTTGCTTTGCACTTGTTGAATGAAAAATAATGGATTCATTAGTAGAAGTATGGCATCACAAATAATACTTGGCTTAAAATCATTAAATATAAACAAAAAGGCTAAATCATTTTTGCATTCTTCTGAGAGTAGAAGACTATCCAAAACATGTTTTAAAATATTTTTCTGCAAATATAATGAATTGAAACTTTTAATTAATAAGACAATTACTACATTTTCACTTTATCCACATGCCAAGATTCCAGAAATGATTCAACAAAACTGGATCTTTTACAAAATAGAGCCAATTTCTGTTCTAAAAGGCTATATACTTTTAAAAGTTTTCTGCCACAGTATATCTTCACTAAGTACAAAAATAAGGATGAGAATAGGCAGGGCAACAAGAACTTGGGCAATTCTTTTCACTAGTCAGCTATACTAATTACCTTTGAAACTACATGGAATATGTACAGCCAAACTTCCAGACAGATACACATTTCTCTTGATTACTCAATCTCATTCTTCATTATCTCACTGATGGGTGAAAATACTGCTAAATAGAAGTGTAGGAGTTTGAAAGATACATAACTCAGATGAGGAAATTACATTTATTGGTTGTTCCATTTGCTCCCGTACTTTGATTGCTGCCATGGAATAGTCCCATCTTAGTCCATACCTCTCTGGTTCAGTTGCATGACTACTTTTTCACAGTACCACTTGCTAGGTAAATATGAGTGACAGTAAAAGTGTAACTGTGGAACATTTGATCCCAGCTAGACAAAGAGCCTAAAGGTATAAAGGTGTAATTTCAGCATAGTTGTCACATCTCACTCTGCTGAGGCTCAAGCCCCAAAGGTGCAAATACCTCTAGGTTGAAGTGGTTGAACTTGCCTGAGTTTTCAAGTGCCAAGCAGAAAAAGACACCCTGGGTGCCAGAGTGTGCTGGTGCTATCACAGACTTGTCTAACATTTCATCAAGATCTGTACATCCAAAATGTGTTGAACTGTTACAGATTTGTCACAAAACCAGACATGCTTAATACTTTAGCATTGCTGAAAGCCTTGCTTAGGCTGTACAGACACAATCTGAGAGTGTGTGTACTTTCAGCTGGGGGAAGTGAACTGTAATGCATTTCTTATATATTTGTGTATATAACACAGCACTGCAAATGCTGTGCTGTTGTTCAAGCCCCTCTTGATATAGGGATATCTATCTCACAATATGGCCTGCATTTTGGTCTGTGACCACTGATGTTTTGCTGTCTTTCTTGTGAGGAAAGTTGCTGAGACTGTATTTATGTCTCCTTTCCATTTACAGGAGCCTGGAATTTGTTTGTATAGCCAGGCTATAAATGTGACTTAGGAGTTTCAATGTCCTTGTTCCTCTGTTGATATCAATAGAACTGTTTCTGGTTTATGCTGGTAAGAGTGCCGTCAATGTCAAATTTTAGACCTTTACTGTACTCTCCTAAAACACATTTTTCAGTTATTAAATGTGGTCAGACTTTTTAAAGTAAAGTATGTTATTCAGGGACAAGAAAAAAAAAGGAAAAAACAATCCCAAACGGTATTGTTTAAAAGTCCTGTGGTACTGATCATTTTTAGTAGACTAAAAATACATGAAATCCGAAGTTAGTTATCTCAGTTGCTAATTCTTTCATTCTTAGTAGTACAAGAAAGAAGTATCTTATACTCAAGATTTTGGAAAAGAAATGTAAATAGTAGTGGCAGACCTGTTTTGTCCTAGCCTTGGTGCCTGGTTGTCACTGGCTTAAGTGTCAAGGTAGAAAGCATGATTGCACTTTTGTGATGAAGCCTGTAATATCAGGCAAAAAAATCAAATCTGGTTGCTTGCTGTTTAATCCTAAAGGGAAAGCTCTCAAGTTATAACACAGTTTCTGTTAAAGCAGCATTTCTTATCAGTGGCATAGCTATTGGAAAAATGCCTGATCTTACATTAAAGGCATTTGAGAAACAGAATCAAGGTAGTTCAGCTGGTTTTCCTCAAGCTGTGTGGATGAATACTGTGAGCTAGAATCTGATCTTTCTTGTACCAGTGTACATCTGGGTAACTTGTCAGATTTTTGGGAGACCTATCTTGATTTGACTGCAGTCACATGCTGGTGTCCCCAGCTGCTCTATTTCAGGAAATCCCTTGTTCAAGTGGCCTTCACTAGTGGATGCTGATGACTTTCTCTGGGTCCTTCTTTTGTTCCTAGACCTCTTTCTAAAAATATCCTATCCAATTCCACTTTGCAGGCAGCTCTAACTGGAGCAGGAGTGTTTATCTCCTGAAGAGTAGGACAGGCTGGATCCATGGGCTGAGACCAACAGTATGAGCTTCAGTGAAGCAAAGTGCCAGGTCCTGCCCTTGGGTCACAACAAGCCCCAGCAGCGCTACAGGCTGGGGGCAGAGTTGCTGGAAATCTGCCCAGCAGAAAAGGATCTGGATTGCTGATGACTGTGGCTAAATTTGAGCCAGCTGTGCCAGGTAGCCTAGAAGGCCAGTGGCATCCTGGCCTGTTTCAAAACCAAAGTCTCCAGCAAGACTAAAGGAGGGATTGTCCCTCTGTGCTTGGCTCAGGTGAGGCCACACCTCAAGTGCTGTGTTCAGTTCTGCGCCACTCACTGCAAGAAAGACATTGAGATTCTGGGTCCTGTCCAGAGAAGGGCAGTGGAGTTGGTGAAGGATCTGGGGAATCTGGAGCGGTTGATTAATTTAATTTGTTACCAATCAAAATCAGAGCAGGATAATGAGAAGTAACCAAATCTTGAAAACACTTTTCCATCACACCCTGCTCCTTCTCAGCTCTACCTCCTCCTGCTCAGCAGTGCAGAAAGAGATACTATGACCTGCAGCTAGATGTTGATGTGAGATCTTTTTTCAGATTAAACCCTAGACTTTTCAATTTCCAAGCCAAATTTAAAGGCTCCTAGGTTACAGTGTCAGAAACTAACGGTTGTCATTGCACCTGAATATATCACTAGAATACTAATGGTCATTGAAATAGTTTGAGCTGTTAAAGTTCACAGAGCAATTTCATTCCTTATGGATTAGTGAAGGAACAACAGACTACATCGATCTTTGGCCTAGATGTCCGCTAATGTCTTTTGTAGAGACCGTTATTGCTGTCATACTTCGAAGGAATGTTTTATAGCACTTTTTTTTTTGTAAAATCTCCTATATATGATTTAAGCAGTGCTAATTGTGATGTTCTTGGTTTCCTTTCAGTCACAGCCAAGACTGTTTCTTCTCAGTTGCTACATACCACACAGCTTTTGCCTTCTTGATTATGTACCTTATGTGTTCTGCCATGTTGTCCAAATTTAATTAATCACAAGCAGCAATAAGAATGAATGAACTAAACAATAAGTATAAATGAATTAATTTCTAATAACCTGCAGCCTGGCCACAGATGATCCAAACCACAAAGCAAAGTTTTTACATATCTGACAATTGGCTGTTTTTTCTGGCATGTCTCTCTTGCATGAGCTACTGTGTTAGTCAGCATCTGAGGAATATTGGCTCTGTTAACACTTTGACCCTTATATGAGGGTGTAGCTACTCACTGTTCATAGCTGAGCTGCAAGAGGATGTGTTCTGAGTCTCACCTCTTGCAGGGATGAAACTTGCTCAGCCTTTCCATGCACCTTGACCTGATGCTGTGCTTTTCAGTCATATTTCAGTGTAGAAAATAGCAAACCTGACATTTCATGATCTGGCAACACTTGGTGGAGTCCAGCTATTCAATAATCAGGCTCCAAAGCTATTAGTCTGTGATATACTTTGGATTTTATCTTCATCTTCTAATTGACTATCCTGTGTTTGTCATTCATTTTCACTTAATTACTTTATCCATATTTAAAGCATGTTCTCACATCCTTGTAATTAGCAGCACCATATGTTTGCTTCCTGCTCTGCAACTTTAGGCTGTGTTTGACTGGTTTTGGGTCTATGTGTCTTCATTGTACAATACCACAGCTGCAATCTGCAGGCATTTGTTAGTCCTTTTGTATACTACAGACAGTTCATTAGTCTTGTACCCAGCTGCTGACCAGTGACACTAGTGAGTAACTTCAGCTGTTTGATTTTATCCCGTGAGCTCCAAAAGCCCTAATGAGTAAAAAGGAGAACTAGGTTTTACAGAGCAAGTTCTGCTTTAATTAAAGTACCAAAATAAAAAGAAAAAAAAAGAAAAAAGTTAGGAGTTAACAATAGAATATTGTAAGACAGAAAGAAACAGAGTGCTCATAAAATCAAGCAGAAATTCTGAAGAGGGGAAAAGATCCTTCAGATCTTCCCAGAAGTGCTTTGGGAATACATTCGTCAATGATTAAAGGTTTCAGATTAATAACAGAATGCAACGCATGTGTCACTTCATGAATGCAAATTACATTCTGTGATGTCTGAAACTTCTTCTTCATGCATCTCTCGTGACTTTGTGATTTTCTGTTTATTATACAGTGCTTGGTGAGCTCTCCCTTAGACCGTTGGCAGGTGAATGTTTTCTTGAACAAGTTTTAGGACCATTAATGACCATGCAGCAGATGGAGAAAGCACTGAACCTTTCCACCCATCTTTGGTTAACATTAATTAGATACTTTATGCATTTTAGAGGATGCTAAAATGCCTGCTGTGGACTGCAGTGCAATGGGAAGAGAAATGCAAGAGCAGCTGTGCATGAGGATACTCCAGGGAGCTGAAGGAGTATGTTCAGCGCTTGCTGACGAAGACCTGTCCAAGTTTCAACTGCCAGAGAATTAGGGTTTTTTTTCTTAGTAGCTAGTATAGGGCTGTGTTTTGAATTTAGGATGAGAATAATGTTCATAACACACTGATGTTTTAGGTGTTGCAAAGTAGTGCTTGTCGTAAGTCAAGGGCTTTTCAGTGTCCCATGCACTGCCAGCAAGGATGTGCACAAGAAGCTGGAAGAGACCATAGCTAGGCAGTTGCTTCCAACTGGCCACAGGGACACTCCATGTCTCTCTGGGATGCCTAGTAAATTGAGAGGTTTTGGGTGGGAGCTGATCACTGAATGGGGGACAGGCTGGTCATTGGTCAATGGGTGGTGAACTGTTGTATTTTGCATTATTTATCTTGGGTTTCATTCCAATCTCTCTCTCCTTGTCATGGCTTAACCCCAGTCAGCAACCAAGCACCACACAATGGCTTTCTCACTCCAACAATCAGGAGTGAAATGGAAGGGTGAAAGCAAGAAAACTCAGGGGTTGAGATATAGAAAGTTTAGTAGGCAAAGCAAAAGCCATGCACATACACAAAGCAAAACAAGGAATTCATTCACTACTTCCTATGGGCTGACAGGTGTTCAGCCATCTCGAGGAAAGCAGGGTTCCATCATGCATAATAGAGACCTGGGAAGACAAACACCATCCCTCCAAATGTCCCCCAGTCCTCCTGCTTTCATGTGCTTTGTATGCTGAGCATGATGCCATCTGGTCTGGAATATCCCTTTGGTCAGTTGGGGTCACCTGTCCCAGCTGTGACCCTTCCCAGTTCCTTGTGCATCCCCAGTCTCCTTGATGGTGGGGTGGGGTAAAGAGCAGAGTACTCCTTGACACTGTGCA
The DNA here is from genome assembly GCA_013399225.1 of Rhipidura dahli. Taxonomy (NCBI): domain Eukaryota; kingdom Metazoa; phylum Chordata; class Aves; order Passeriformes; family Rhipiduridae; genus Rhipidura; species Rhipidura dahli. The sequence continues at coordinate 308,749 of VXAC01004557.1, read as the reverse complement.
AGCCCATCTCAGCAATAGCAAAAAATATTTATCATCAGCACTCATCAGTACAAATCCGAAACCCAACCCCACACCAGTTACTGTGAAGAAAATTAACTCTACCCCAGCCAAAATCACTACACTTCTTCTCATTGTGATAATTGTTATTGTCATAATTAGTATTATTACTACATTTTCATTGTTTTAATTGTTAACCTGTTGTCTCAACCCAAGGATTTTACCTTTTGTATTCTCCTCCCCATCACACCAGAGAGGCAAGATGGGGGGTGAGAGAGCAAGCAGCTGCATGGTATTTAATTGCTGGCTGGGGTTAACTATGACAAGTCCTTAATTCAGAGCCTTAACTCAGAGTGAGAGGGGTCAACAGGTGCTATTCTTTCAAAAGTGTGTGACAGTTGTACTGCAGCTTGGAGTTGCCCATAAGTTGCAAGAGTGAATTCTGGCCTAATTATCTCATATATTTTGCCTGCAAGATGCCATTAGACCTCTGAACTATAAATTTTGTCCTCAGGAATTTACTGTTGAAAAATGTCTCATTATGTTTAAATTTGAAGATCCTATGCAATAATGAGACAACAGTTACACCTCATCATCAACTCTAACAATACTGTACTTCATGGCCTGCATTCCTAGAGGAGCAGGAATAGCACTGGAGTTTTGGGACTCCAGCTTTTGTGATGTGTAGGGAGTCACAAAACATTTTCAGATTTTTTTTCATGGGAAGGACCTGAGACTGGCTGATATGAATTGGACACAAGGAAAATATTGTCTGGATCAAGGTTTCATGACCACTGGCTGATAAGGGCTGGTTTATTTACTGGGTGGGAATTTCTGATGTACAAACACTAAAATACTCATCTGAAAGTATTTCTTGATCTGTTCACAAGGAGTATTAAAAAGAAGACTAAAGCCATGCAGCAGAGAAATCTGTTCTTCTCTAGTTATAGAACTTAATCAGTCAAAACAATGATTGTCTTAACCTGAACAAAGCTCTTGTATCACCATGTACACTTTAGGCAAATATGGTGTTTCTTAAAACATGCTTACAGTGTATTCATTTGGTGAACATCAGTTTTATGCCAGGAACTAAGCTGAAGGGAATTTCATGATAAACTATGTGACAGAAGGCTTCTCAGGGCTGAATTTTATATGATTGTGTGGTTCTGTGGTTGCATAATCATGTTTCTAGTATATGAGAAACATATATATTACCCATATATATAAAAGTCTCAGCTGAGGAATTGATTGCACCTTAAATTACATTTCCTACTGCGTTTCAGAAGGCCACAGGTTTAAGTACATTATTCTGCCATGGGCTTGATTTAAGCTAGTGCAATAGCTTTTGCAATTTTCATTATGCTCTTTGCCCTGAAAAAAAGATTTGTCAAGAGAACAGATTCATGTCATGTTAGTTTGTGTCCCTACTATAAACTGTGATAGGAATAAATGACCAGATTTTAACTACCCAATATGTTATGTGCAGTGTGCCATTTTAGCTTCTGTGATGGCTTTTCATTGCATAGACACTTTACTGTCACATACCTATCAATTACAGCTTGAATGAGAATTAATGGAGTGGGTATCAAATCAGAAGGACGCACACTGAAGAGGTTGTGCCGTAGAACACAAAATTTTAATTCAGAAAATAGGACTGTATTATCCTTTGACATAAAGGAAATGACGTGATCAATCCATTTCTCAAAATTAAGCCTGTTTAAAAAGGGTGCTGAATGACAATTCGTAGAAGAGATGACTAGCAGATGGCAGACTCTCCTGAAACTCTTAGCTACTCATGTCTAAATACCTGGGAATGGCTGGGATGAGCAAATTTCTCTGCTAATAATATTCAGAATTAACATGATATTTTCAAGGGGATAGTCAGAGTGAGAAAGACTGGCTGAGCAATGTGCAGAGGTAACAAGTAAGATGAGATAAATCATAGACCTAAATAGCCAAATATATAGGCAAAGGTGGACATTGGACATTGTTGCTGAGGTCTGGAGCAGAAGAAGGAGGAGGTCTGTAGTTTACTTACTGTCTGGGGACAGATATGGGGGTTTGAATCTGTTTTTCTGGAATATGTGTACATTTTACTTCAGGATGGAGTAATGAACTGATGAAACACGTTGTACTTCAGGCTGTGCCGTGCATAGTAGAGATGACCCTTGCCTGGTTTATGCTTGACACAGCTCCATGAGTCTAGATGTGAAGAGATCCTTCAGTGGGAGAGTCCTATGGTGTTGTAGGGCAGATTTACATTTAAACTTGCATGAACTGATTGCTGTAACTTACATTGAACTGCTTAAGGGACCTTAAACTCTGATGAGGAACTTAATTTTGAGGGCATATATGTATGAAATGAATAAATACATGTATACGTAGTCCTTGTCTTCTTGCTGCCAATAAGCCTATTGTATGGAATTTTTCAGAGCCCACCTTGAGAACTGAAGTAGGAACAAACAGCTGTGCTGTCTAGTTATTTAAAAGGGTTATATAAACATTTGTCTGAGCTTCTTCTCCTACCTACCTACATTCCTCCAAAGGATTAAACTCCTGTGGAGTTTTTTCTGCCTCTTTCTCATCACAGCTGAAATGTTCAGGATGTGCCACCAGTCTCCCTGATTCTGCATTACCTGAGATCTGTAGACAGGGTTTGGCAGACAAGCTTTTCAGTCTCATACAGATTCATGATGCATATGATAGGTTATAATTACTGCCACCTTACACATTGCTGCTGAAACTGATCCTTCCTGTCTCACACCGTTCTTGCTCCTAAAGCCTCACTCAGACAGCCATCTGTGATAAGGTACCACTAAATGGGTAATGCTCACTTGCAGCTCTAGCCACAAACCCATCTACTTCTCAGGAAGTGTCAGTATCTTTTAGGATTTTTAGGTGTGTATGTCACTATTGTCAAGTCAGATGGAGAAAAAGTTAATGAAGTAGAGTTATGGTAGTTTTTTAACTTCTTAGAATTACTTTGAAAATGTGATGTTTGGGTTCGAAGGAAAGGATATGGCCACATTAGTACTTAATGAGTAGTAATTGCAGGATTTATGGTAGTTATTATAATCCAAATGGAATTTTTGCACACAGCCATTAGTAATCAACACATTTGAAATAAAACAGAAGATGTACAATTACTTGGCCTGCAAATGTATTTTTGGAGTATCCTTATTATCCAGCATCATTGAGATATTATGAAAACATGAAAGTAAGCCAGAGAATTCCGATATATTAAGCACAGGTAGGCATGTAAAGGACTGAACTGTGGCACAATTTTCTGATAAATGTAAATATAAATAATTAGAAATTTATATTAATTTTACAATTTTTAAACTTTACTGTATAAATAATAGAAAATATTGCTGAAGATTGCATAGGGAAGATTTAAGAATTAGGTAAAATATGAAATATATATTCTTAACTGAATCAGTGACTATCTGGCAAAGTAGAAAAGAGCCCTACCAGAGGTAACACCATATAGATACTAATTGCATTTAAAATTTTCAGGTATTTCCTTTAATGAAGAGTCTGTTGGAGTTGCTAATATGTACATCTGAGTCAAGCCTGAATAATACCTGAAGAAGGAACAGTCTGAAATGCCTATTTTTGAGAAGGAATATGGAACCAGTAACAGCAGCATATCTTGGAAAGGAAGCAGTGAGGATTTTAAACCCAGGTTCAGTGTTTGTCTCATTGCAGTACATATCTGTTAGACACATGTGAAATAGTCCTTTCAATTTATATTTGTCACTCTCCAATTTATATATATTGAGGAGACAAGCACCTACTTTAACTGCTCTTACACCTACATAGAATCTTTTATATCTGAACATCAGAAGGAAGCATACCCAGATAATCTTTTTGTTGATGGCTGTGTCTTAGATCAGAAATTTACCCTGTGAGCTAAATAAATCCCTTCATTAAAGAAATAGAATTACATCAGGGGTGTATTTTGCTCTGTGCACAGTATTCAGGTCTATTTTAGATGAAGTGTCATTTCTAACATGATTCTAACATGAATATGAATGCAGTCTTAAAAACATGAGATATGAGTCAGAAAGCAGCTGCAGATGATTAGATGATGCATCCAAAAGCAATTGAGCTGGCAGCAGCTTCAGTGCACCTGGACTGGGTTGGAGTCACCTGTGATCCCATCAGCTGGCCTCATGCTGGACTCAGATACTGTGCCGTCTCCTCCTCTATTCCCTCAAGCTCAGAGTGAATGTGTGTAGACCCTTAATGGACACATCTCACGTGTCCTAATGAATTTCTTAAGCTGCTATATGTAGTTGTGGAATTTACCTTCTTTCTCCACAGTTAATATGTAGTTCATCAACTGCTTGTTTTTATGCCTTATATTAAAAAACCCCAACAAAACAGCCATGTTGATCTAAACATAGCTGTAGATCAAGATCTACTCACTATAGAAGAATATTTGCATTGTAGATGGGCATTCTTTTTGATTTTAGAACAATAGATCAAGGTAAAATATCTATCTAAAATAATCCCAGCGTGCATGAAGTGGGAGACTGCTTTCTGTCTCCTTGGGTAACAGCCCATTTTCAGATCCTGGGAGATGATCTTTATGAACTGCTGTACTGAAGTCTTCAGTCTATCAAAGTTGGGGATGACATACCTCAACATACTGTAGACCTTACCCATTAGTGCCAGATGTGGGGACAGAAGAGGAGAGAAATACCTCAGAATTTTTATGGAAATTGCCTGCCAATTTTTGGCATGTTTTAACTTACTCTTAAATATTCTCATTTAACTGGCTTAGTTTTGTTTTGCATATGTGCTTTAATATTTATATTTTTTGCTCTCTGTGAAGCCTTTCAATTAATTTTAGTGGAAGTTAAATATGCACAGTCAAAAGAAAATAGCAGTACCAATCTGGAAGCGTCTAAAGACAAGCAAGGTGTTAGCAGCCTTTTCAGCACCAAGCATGTCTTCATATTAATAAAGAAGACATCCCATTTCAAGTGAGTCACACTGCTAAACAATTAAATCACAGCACATAAAACATATTAAAGCTGATTCACAATGATGGGAGAACTGTTATCAGTTTGTCTAGCAACTTTGGTAGTATAAAAGGAGCAAGTAAAGGAGCATCTCAATCTGTCTCATTTCCTGTTAGCAATCAAGTCCAGAGTGTTCAAACAGAAGGCCAGATATACCTTTGCAGTCGTAAAGCTGAATGATGGCAGTTTTTTTACTGTTGACAAAAGAGCAAATATTGTGACTGTCTCAAGAATAAAGAGAAAATCTCTGAAGATGTACTCAATTTGAAGGAAATGACACTGACTCATAGTGATACTTTGAAAAAAACAATGGCCATGTAATCTGATTTTAGTGTGCAAATTTCAAAGAAAGATGAAGGTGAAACAGCCTTAAAAAGGTAATGGAAATGAAATTCAAATAATTTCTGCATTTGCCACAATTCTTGCTAGTAGAAATTTTTTATTAGTCATAATTAGTTTCAATTAAATATTTGCCTTTATAATGTCTGAAAAATTTTCAGACTTTTTTTTACAGCTTTTATAGAAAGATTTTGAAAATCATATTGCACACAGCATGCACGGAGATGCAGCTGTGAATTATCCCTTCTGTGTCTAGGAAGGGCAAATGTGTCTGGATGGCTTTCTGCTTTTGTTGCTTGATCCCTAAAGCCCTGGTGCAACTGAGATTACCTAGAAATACCAGGCAACGTGGAACCTTAAGAACTGATGCTGCAACATATCAGACCTTTTTCCCCCACTTGATGTGATTTTAATTCCATTAATGCATTCTTCTGGAGGTAGAGAAAGACTTTTAAAATAGGATTTAAGCAAAATATCTTGCTGAGTGCTCTGTCCTGCTGCACATGGAGGGAGGAACTGGTTAAGTAAAAGGAAGGAATGTTGTACTGCACCATATTTAGAGGGTATGATTTTTTAGTTGCTGGGAAATTGTAACATAGTACAGCTGTACTAGAAACATCTTTCCAATATTCTGAGTATTCTTCATCATTTTCTAATTATGATGATATTAAAACATTGATATGTAATTATATCTATGTTTTGTCACTGGCAATGTTGACTCTAATGGTACATTATCCCAGTAAATTACCATGAGATGCCAATTCACTGTGCTAACACTGGGCAGTATTCCCTTTTCAAAAGAAGGTTGCACATACTGCATTATTCATAAAATGTATTGTGAAAAACAACTAAACCTGGGTTAAGCTGTTGGTTCAATATAGCATAAATACATAAAAATGTCAAAGTACTGGAAAAATTGATTTATGTTTTGTACCTCAGGCAAATACCAGCTAAACATATAGTTTTTCAAATTTTTGTCTTTTTCTGCAGGGAATATTTTTTTAGTTGCTAAGGAACTACTAGCTGAGAATATATGGCACTGATGAAGATTTAGCTATTTCTTATTAGCTCATAAAAACAATCATGTTATTTTGGTCCTTGTGCTGCAGTGGGAATCTTGAAAACTAGTTAGTTTTACTTAAGCAATTACATTGCCAGTTCTATGAAATCTGCACGTATTTTTGCAAGAAGAAGGTAGAGATCAGAAATAAGGATCACAACTTTTAGTATTTATGTAAGCCTTGAAACTGGTGAAAGTTTACATTTACAAAAAGGTGTTATGATACTGTTAAAAAAAAAGTTGACTTTTAATAACCTACCTACTAAAATCCTTGCTCCAATAAATAAACCAATTTGATTTGCTGTGTTGCTCTTTCTGAAAACAGCTTCATCTTGAGGCAGGGGTGGAAGAGACTCCCCTGGGGCTTCCCTGTGCCCCAGGGACTCTGTGCTGGGCACTTTGGGGCCATGGCCAGGGGTCTTTCTCTGCCCACCTCTGCTGGGGGTACAGCCCTGCACCCAGGCTCACCTGCCACCTCTGGGGATAGAAATTGAGAGATGAATGAGGGGTGGGAGGTAGAAATAAATGAACCTATGAATGTACTAGGCAGGTCAATTTAAAATTACTTTTTCTGTAATAGAGGAACTGGGGCACAAATATGGTTAGGTAGAAAAGAAATATTTTTTTTTACACTGTGTGTATAAATCCTGAAACTCATTGTCCCAGGATGATGGCTTGAAATATAACCCAGAAAACATCATCATACAAAAAGGCAGAGGTATAGTTTTTGACACTGCATTTTTCTGAGTAGTTTTTTAGCGGTAGAGGGGGCAATATTAAGAGAAATATGATTTCTGCTTGCTTTATAATTTTCCTAAGCAGCTGCAGTTGGCCACTTGTAGTCCCCCAACTGCTGTGGTCTGCTCAGTATGTTGTTCCTTATGTTCCTACTGTGAGATGATGCTGAATAGCTAAACATTTAAATGTTTCCCCATAATTTTCTATAAAAAGACCAACTATAGTCAAATGGTTTGTGACATTAGTAAAAAGTGAGGATAGGGAAAATGTCATCCCCTTGAATGGAGAAGAGAGGGAGTACTTAGGTAGTTTGCATATCAGCTCTATTAAGACCGACCCCAAATGACAAATAAATAAACTGAGAGATAAATAAAAGATACCTGGATTTCAGCAAGCAGGATTCAGGATAGATACTGGAATAAAACTCTCAACATTTAGAAGAACAAATGGATTAGAGTCCCTGGTGACAATAAGGGATCACTATGCCTGGAGGATTTTTAGAAAAGCATAGATAAACATCTATCAGCCCTGACACTGGTGCAGTGGTTTGTGCATTAGGGCAAGAAGCTGTGCTGATCAATCAGCTTTTAAAATATGAAAAGCTGTTAAGTGTAATGTTTGTAGCATAACAGCAAACCCCATGCAAATCCATCTTATAAAACATGAGTAAACTTTGAAAAAGAATCAGTATATGAATAGCAGTCAAACTGGTCAAACCCAGCAGAGCAGAGGATGCAGTCTACCCTTAACTCTTTTGTGACTGTCATTCTCCCTTAACTCTAAAATGAGACAGAATTAATGATATTCTGAGCTTTGGCATACAGGTACATCTAAGGTTTTCACACAAGAGACCTGGGAGGAATGCTTTGGGTTGATCTACAGCTTTTTTGGTGGATAGTTAGGGGGGGCCTGTGATTTGGATACATTAGATAGTTTGAACAGAATAATTATTTTCTAAAGAGAAGAAAATCTATGGACATTAATGTTTATGTTGTATTATGAGCATGTTGTTAGTAATTTAAAGCACACTTAAATTGCGTAGACATCTGATGAAATGGAAGGAATATCTTAGTCAAAGTAATTAAGTAAGCACACCCACTGAAAAGCTATATTCTCAGTAAAATGGCAATGTGCAGAGAGTTTGCAAAAAGAAAAAGCTAACAGGCAAAGGTGGGAACAATAGGTAGATCTTGCAGGAAAAAAAATTTCAATAAAATATTAATGATAAAAGAGTTTCTTTTATCAACCAGTGCCAGTCTTGCATATGTGAGATGCAAAACAAAAAATCCTACTGGGAATATGAAGAAAAGCTCCTAGAAAATACTAACTTCCTCTTTTCCTTTTTATTCAAGTTACACTTTATTTCAGCCAATCTATGTGTTGTTGCAGGGTTCGATGCATACACTGATAGTGACAATAGACATCAGCTTGATAAAAGGCATTTGGGAGCTTGTGATTTTGTGAACTGAGGGTTTGCACCACTTCTTAGCTCAGTGCTGGAGTTACTGATGAGCTGTTCCCACCACAGTTTAATTCACAGTCCCCTCTTTGGAATACAGAGGTAGGTTTTGCACAGGTACGGGTAGGAGAGCATGTAAAATTTCTGGAAGGAGAGTTTTGCAAAGGCTTTTAGAAAATTTTGCTGTGTGGCAATGTGGCCTCCAAAAGTCCTGTCCCCCTTTTTCTGTCACTAAGTTAGAAATTTTCCCCAAACTTCACACTCTCCTGCACCCATCTGGGCTCCTTGGGGCAGAGATAAGTGAGATGGGCTGTACCAGTCTGTTCAATACCCATGTTTGGGAGATTTCCCTGATAGCCATTCCAACGTTTGTTGGGGTTTTATACCATGTGGCTCAAAAAACCACCTAATGGAAAACCTGACAGTTTGACAGTTATGTATTTATTATGGATTCAGATCCCTTAAGCTACATTTGGGACTATTAAGTAAAATTTTCGCATTCAACTCAAAGACTAAATCAGCAGGCATTCTGGAATATAATGTGAGTAGTGTCCTCCGTAGCAAAAATAAATGCTTTCATAATGATTTACATGTTTACAATATAACAGTGGCTAATGTGCAGTAAAGTCAAATCTCAGTAAAAATGAGTTAATTTAATATGATTTTAATGCTGAGGAAAAGAAATAAGCATCATGCATGGCTGATATAAATATTAATTGCCAGCAAGATGACAAATAAAAGGATAATATTCTGTTACAATAATAAAGCAAAGAGTAAAGTAGCAGACTACTGTTCACCACTGCATATACACTGTCTATACATTGTCAGGGCATGAGAGAGAGCTGCAGATGTTGTAAAGAAGGTCTTATTAACTGGGGAAAAAGGCCCCTTTTCTATTTCACAATTCTAAAATGTGTCATAGCACTGAAAATGCTTTTGTAATCTATTCTGTTTGTATGTTTGCTTGTGCATGTGTGAAATGAAAGAAAAGAGTTTCTCAGCAACTGTATTAAACCACAGACTTATGAACAGGTTTTTTTGGATAATGAGATAAAATGACCCTCAAGAAAAAAAGAGGTTTCTAGAGAAAATATAAATATTAAATAATTCTTTGGTCCTTTCTATCAGACAAGTCTTTCTGTGACATAATGTCAGGTGAGGGACACCTTCTGTGCATTTGCCCTCTTGCAATTTCATTCATACTTCTTTTTATCCAGAATGCTGAAATGACTAATTTTGGAATGTTGCTGGAACACAAGAACATTACATGGTTAGCTTCTGAGTTTCTCTGCTTGTCTTTATCTGACACAAGTTGGCATTGGTCATTGAAAAGTCATAGCATTTCTTTGGACTGGTGCAGTAATCTGCTCACCTGCCTAATGCCACTGGATGCTGGGCTAAATGCAATCCACATGCTTCCTCTCTAAGGCACAGGGAAAGGCTTTTTTATTGCTTTATACACTTAGTTGAATACTCTTGCTGTGCTTCTCAGCTGATGTAAATTGAAGTTTTGTTGAAGTCAACTTAGTGAATTAGTGAACCTCTGCCAACTCATAACTGCCCATGGTTATGTTCCTAAAATATTTACCAAATTATTGCACCAGCTTTGAAATTCTAGATGTGGTGGGAATGCCATACATCAAATGTAGTAGAGTAACTTACTTTCAGAGCAGTTCTACTGATTTCTGAAGGTCTGCTTGAAGGGTGAAGTGTTACTCCATGTCAATAAGATAACCCTGATTCAAAGATAAAAACATAAGTGCATGTCTGCAAAGAAAAAAACATATAAATTCTTGGCAATTGGGATTCCTTTACTGATTGGCTCCTGCTGCATGCCACTGGTGGATTCTCATGTGCAAATGAAAGTGTCAAGCAGATGATTACACAGCCTTTGTTGTGGTGTAGTTACACAAAACAAATGATGCTTCTGCAACTTCATTCCTTAGAGGAATCTTATCCTATTGAAAGTATTAGCTGCACCTTTGGTATACTAATTTCTTCTGCAAACATGTCCAAATTATTGTTGCATGGTGGATCCTCTGTATAGTATAATTTTAATCACTTGTTTTCCCAGTTAATATAAACTATAAAATTTTAAACTGATCATAAAAAACAGTTACTGATAAGGTTTACTTTAATATTTATAGCTAAAAATGTATTTTTGTTTATCCATCAATATAATAAAAATTCACACTATTTATAAATTCTGATAGAATGAAAAGAAATCTACTTGAGTATTTTAATGTAGAAAGTTGATTCTAATAAACTACATTCAGATAGGTTTTTTCTTAACCAGACAATCTAATATGTACACGTTATCAGTCTTTTTTTTTTTTTTTAAATATTCTCTGGCTTCTTTCTTTTCAGATCATTCTATCTGTGAGGGGTTTTTTTGCTGGGCTTGGGGACTGAATAGAACTTGTTTAGACTTTCTGATAATCAAGTGATGAGTGAAGTACAGCTTTGCTGCTTTTGAGTTCTCTGCATCTCCTTTTTTTTTACTGGGTGCTTCATTAGTTTGACTTTTGCAGATTTACAAAGGTGTATGTGTGACTTTCATCAACACACACACACACAGACTCTGTGACATTGATGAGACTGGAATGATTAAATAAGCACAGGGAAGAGAACTACATCTGGATGGCCCCCACGTTAGACATCTGAATGACAACAAATACATGATGACAGCAGTAGGAAAAGAAAGTGGAGTGTGGGTGAGAAAAATCTGGAGGCAAAGAATTAAATGCACCAGTCTGTCAGATTGTGTGTCTTCTGCAACATTTTTCCTCTTCTCTTCTAACTGTGTGACAAAGATATAGAAAGTTCCCTTAATCTAATACTGAAATTTGGTAAGATAAAGATAATAATATTATCTCTGTACCCCCCCCCCATGCACTCCCCCTCCTGATCCCCTCCGTGTTTCAAAGCTTAATTCGTTGTACAGCTTTTATCCAGCATCTTTTCCAACCAAGCCTGGCTTCTGGAGGCAGATGAAAAGCAGCAGCACACACATGCAAACAAGTTCAGTGGGCTTGCCAAAAATTTTGTTAAAAATAACTAAACTTTGAAGTTGAAGGCACTAGTGCTGGTGTGATTTTGCAGCTCAGGCTCACAGCTGGCCTCACTCTTTGTTCATTCAAAGGCTCCTAAAGAGACAGAGAAGGTTTCTGTGAAAAGTAAACACAGTGCAGATATACTGTCTACTTGACCTGTGCTCAAAGACAATCAATGTGTGGCTTTCTTTTTCCTTTCAATTTCTTTCTTTTCTAACAGCAGCAAAAGAAAGAATTTCATATATACAAATATTTTAGTTTTGTATGTTCTTAAATTAATCAAGAAGGTGTTCTCTAATACACATGAAAGATACATAATAATGAAATGGTAGTAATGAAAATGTTTGTCCTGTGGTCTGTTTCAAATCTTAAATATTTGAGAACTAACTGCTCCGAATAAATATAATAAGCAAGGGATTAATTTGGAGTTCTTTGGACTAAGGGATCCTGGAGAATGACAGCCTCCATTACGTCAGTTACAGAATCTTAAAATTTCACAAGGAGATACAGGAGCAAACAGGAATCTGTGTGCCAGTGATGGGTTCTGTTCATTGTACTTCCAGAAATCCCTTTTCAAATGCTGATGGGCTGCAGTCTGCTGCAATTGCTCATGGCACTGGCAGTGTTACACACTAATTACCTGTCAAAGGTATTTTCAAAGCAAATGTGCAGCTTCTTGATTTTTGGCTTTGCTTCTCCTACAAGCCAGAAAAAGGGAAATAATAACGGGGTATGTCTGAACCAAAGTGCTTTTTTTTCCTATGCAGAAAGATCGTATTTATTATTTTTCACATAGAACACAAAGTTTAACTGTGCTTGCTTGAAGAATTTCATCTCCAGCATTTGTGCAGGGAGCCAAATGGTTAGAACATTTTTTTGGCCTCCCCCCAAATCCCAAGGAGACACTGGGAACCTGTGCCTCTCCCATGCACCTGGGTGGCAGTAGTATCCTGCCTCTTCTCTTCACTTTGTAAATCTGATCATGGAGAAAAAATTCTGAGCCAAGCCTGACAATGTAGCTAACATGAAATCATAATTTTTATTATTGAAATGACCTGAAGTCACATTTTTGGGTACCATGGCATTCACCAGAAATGCTGTACCTGGCTCTAACTCTCCTGCAGCCGTCACAACTATTGGTAGCATTTCCCTGTAGAGACAAAGGACCATTCACTTGCCTGTTGCTGTGATGCTCACTTAAAATGACTGCAGAAATCAGCCAAGAACAGGCTGAGTGTTTAGTTACCACCTGCATGTGCCCCCAGGTGCTTCAGTGGGACAGAGACAGACGACAATGTCTCACAACATTATGGGTGAACAGCTGTGTCCACTGACTTGTGCTGGGCTTCTTCTGGCTTCTGCAATGCTCAGCATCTTCCAGGAGGGAAAAGAAACAGTGGTGGCCCAGTATGCTTAGCTTCTATCCAGGCTGGCCAGATAGGAGTGGAGTAATTTTGGTTCTCTCCTTCACTCCAGTTCTGCATGTGCAAAACAGCTAATCATAATCTTAAGGCATGTTAATTGAGCCGGGAGGAGAACAAATTAGAATGTTCACATTAGGATCCTAAAGCTGAATTTTGTGCAAAATTTTCCTATGTATGTAATTAATATGCCTCCTGGAGAAGTGCAACAGGAAATTTTTATGTGGAAAAATCTCTTTAAGACACATGGAGCTGTGATAATGTATGCATAGATGTATGCTAATCTAATTCAGAATTTAAGACTGAGATATAGATAAATTGATAATTATAGCTATATAAATAACACTGCTTTAATTATGTGTGAATGTCCTAACTGGCATGTGAGATGCAGACTACTGCCAATTTTTAATTTCCAGTAGAATCAGCTACAGCTATGATTCCTACAGTGAAAATTTGTGTGTTACTGGATATGTGTTTTTAATGAAGCCAGTAGTCATCCAGTCAACAAAAAATCATAAGCTTAATCCTGTTGTTCGAGGTTTGTGAAGAACTGAGTTTGGCATCCAGCCTGCTATATTAAAGGAAACAACTGAGAGTTTGGAAACAATTGTCTTTTTACCATATCACAGTTTGGTGGTTTCTGCCTTCTTAGACAGATAATGTGGCAAAAGCCCCAACTCTGCTACCAGCCCAATATGCCTGAATGTACCTGGTCAAACAGACTTTGAAGTGCTCAGTGTACCTCTGGTTAATATGCTCAGCACAGCACAAAGTTACTATAAATGGCAGCACTTTGACTTGTTTTCAGACTTCTAGGGGTATATTTTTATATGAAGCTGTTCTTAAAAAGGTCTTTAATAAAAATTGGGGATAAACATAGTCTTGCATGCAAATTAGATGCCTCTTTTCATGTGCCTTGTGCCATGTTGAGTTAGACAGTTTTGGAAATCCCAATAACTGTGTTTTTATTTTGTATCTGATTTTACATATAACGCTCAAAACTTAAGGAAAAAAATCCAACATAGGTACTGGGGAATTTTTTTTTTAGCAGAAGCACCTTGAATAGTTCTGTTCTTAGCAGACTGCCTGGATTTGCATCATGCTGCCGTCTTAGGGAAGTCTGACACATCTGGTGGCTGTGACTGAGCTCAAAAATGGTCATTCATGCCGTGCCTCTGAGGCACACACCCCACTATTCCTGAGGCTGGGATGCCCAAGACTTGTATATTATCTTGTGATGACTTGAGGAGAGAGAAGTTCTGGGACTGGTGCACAGGCAGGGAAAGGTAGTGTCACCTCAGGGACTCATCTCCATTTTGGCAGGTTGGCAGCTGGATGGGAGCTATGTTCTAGCTTACCCAGCCTCTGTAGTCAGCGCTGTCTTTTTTCTTGCCATGTGCAGCAATGTTGGACCTTTGCATCTCCTTTGCTTCTTTCTTGGTGTACTTCTCTCACAGGAGCCTCACCTGAACTGCCTTGCTGTGGCTCCATTTCTTTAAGGTTTAGCTTACCCTCAGACTACATTATATACTCCATTATATATGCTGAACATTCATTTCCTCTTTCTGCTGCTGTTCTCACTTGTATTAGCATTATTTTGCCTTCTAACTGGGTGTTTTTAGATTGTTTTTTTTTTTTTTTTAATTTTTTTTTATTTTGCCCCTTTTGGACATTAATTGCATTAGAGAGAAATGTTTCAGTGAAAACATTTGTTATTAGCTGTCTAATGATGAGGTTTCTTTGCTGAGTTAGTTACAAAAATATTTTATGAATAGTATAAACTATTTTCCAGACCTATTTAGTGTTCTTTGTAGCACAAATCATTAACTTTGAGATAAACATTGATCTTCTCTCATTTTTTGTGTCCATTACTGATTTTTATACTTCATAATTGTATTTGAATTCCTGAGTTTTAAAGACACTGTACATTGTTCACTTAGATGCAATGAGAAAGAAGAGGAAGCATAAAAATGTAAAATAAGAAGACACTGAAAAAAATGTGTTTGAAAAGAAATAAAGTAATGCAAATTGCATATATATATATGTATTTATATAATATGTACATATTATCTATAGAAAAAAATTAGAAAACAAGAACCCAGACTACAGCAGGAGAAAGGAACAGCAGCACAAATGACATACACAGAGGAATAAAGTGTCAGTACCCTGTAAAAAAGAAATACCTCCTGGAAACTAAAAGGGAAATCATGAAGCTTCAGAGCAAAGGAAATTGTACCAGCTTTCCTGAAATGTGGCATTTTATCTCTACTTCAGGAAAATGTGAAGTACTTTTTGACCTTAAAGTCTGCTTCTGAAGCAGCTGTATAACAATGTCATCGTAAAGGGCCCTCTTCGTTCACTGCTAATGACTTTCTTATCAAAACTGTGCAGTTTACAATCCAGAGGATGATTTTTGTAGTTGCTTGCACTCCTAATTGCTCTTGGGATCTAGGAATTGAGCTGCTTTTTGTGCCTTTTACATTACCACCAGTAATAAAGAACCTGCAATCCAACACAGCAGAATTCATTCCACTCTGGGAGTCCTTTTGCTAACTGAGGCAAAAAGCTTTGTTTTATCAGAAAGTTGATAGGACTCTGAGGCTTAGAGGGTACTGATGTGCAAAAATGTGATACTTCAGAATTTTTCTTGTTTTAAAATATTTACATTGCCTTTATTTCCCTTCTGTTTATAATTCCTGAGTCACTTATTTGAGATAACTGCCTTCCTTGGAAAGGAAGAAATTGATACCATCCTAACCAATACTCCTGCAGCCTCTGGATGAAGGAAGCTTTATAGCAGAAATCTTTATTGTGTGTTGGCTATTTTGCACCAGCTGTTTCTACTTAGAAACTGTTTCATTTTCATGCAGGAGCCTGTGTCCTGGATTCAGGACATTAGTTGTGTTTCAGTTTCTGAAAAGGATCTTGGGAGGCAGTTACCATTTGAAAGAAATATTCTGTGAATATACACCAAATGGATTTATTCAAATACACGTGTAAGGGTTGCCTTTGGTAGTAAAGTCACTTAGCTTCATGTGGAAACTGCTTTCAACATAAGACCTCTGATGTTTCTGTGTCTGAGTACATATTCTAGGGACTTCAAAACTGTATAGGAGATACATGGTTGGGAATAGACAACACAGCTTGGCTCCAGGGAGTAGGGACACACCCAGCCTGGCCCATATATTCCAGTATCCACCTAGATCTAGAGAGCATTTCTTGTGACAGAAAGAAAGGACAAACAACTCTGCTGCCAGAATGGAGCAGAGTTGCCACAATAATTATTATGACTGCAGCATTGTTACAGCAAAATTACAAAGTTGCTATGTAAGATGACCTTTTTTGTTTATTTAGGGATCTTCACAGGCTTTAGCTTCTGGGGATGCTGTAGTCTTTCAGCAATGGTAAGCTTTGCTTTCTCTTTGCACACCCACTTTGTTGTAGCTGCAATAAAAAGCCATCAGAATGTCTGCAGAGTGACCTGCCTTAAAAGCAGATAAAACATTTTAAAAACAAAGCTAATGACTTCAGCAGTTGAAGACTAAGTTGTTCTTAGCTTTTCTGCAAATTGTCTGATAAACAGAAGTAGACAAAATTCTTTAGAATTACCCAAGGCATCCAAATAAATACATTAATAACATCTTCATATGCCCTAGACATTTATTGGATGGGCTTTGTCTGATTGCTTTGATAATCTTCTCATTTCATGATATAGAAAATGATATTAATGAATGTTTTTATAGTTTTTGTAGTTATAAATTTCAACTAGATAAAAATTCTTGTATGTTATCACTGGAACCTAATTCTCTTTTGTACATTGAGAACTTTTTATGAAGTGTAAATGTAATGGAGGACATTAAGGTACTTAGTGTTCTCTGACCTTGGTTACAGTGTGTTTTTTGCTTTACAATCCATCAGGAAAATGAAGGCAATATATTTTTGCACAAAGTATTCTTTATCTGTGTGCATATATATATGTAGTCATACTGAAATATGTCCAGTGGTAACTCATAAAATTAACCAGTAATTCACCTGAGTGAAACTAACATTTGGTGTGTGTATGAGGAAAGATAATCTGAACTTTAGATAAAAATTCTCTTCCATCTTCCAGTATTAAAGGAAATTCACTGAAGGAAAATTCACTCCTTTTGAAAACAAAAAGTGGATTTCACTATGAGTGAGAGCATTATCTCTAGTTAAAGCAAGTAGCTCAGAAATATGATTTGAAAATGTTTTGAAAGGTATAGTAAGAATATTTTTCTAAAGTTTCTCCCTCTGGTATAATTGTGATACTGGCAGGATTTCTCTGTCCATCTTTTGGTCATGTTTTCTGCCAATAGATGTATCTGCTATCGTAGGTTTATATTAACTTTTATGGTGGCTGGGAAAGGTTGTGTTTACTTTTACATACTGGGAGGTGATGGCCTGAAATGATGCCTTGGTGTAATGGGTTCCCTACATTAGAGTCAAACACCAGAGGCAGTTTTAAGTGTCTGAACCATAAAGACCTTACTCTTCTGAATACTTAAAAAGCAGAGTTGGAAGAAGATAATGTGATGCATATATAACACCTGTTGTTTTGAGGAATGTGAAAGTTCTTTAGAAACTGTAGTACAGATTTAGAGTTTGATTTACACTCTATGATAAACGCAGTTTTCCCAGGGCAGGATATTGGAGGGGAAAAAAAATAACTGTTTAACTATGCACAGCACTGTCAGACAGTGTTTTAGGAAGTAATTGAGGTGCACATAATTAAACATGAGTGTTGTAATGGCTCAAATCAATATGAACAAGACCATTTTTTAACCAGCTTTTTTTTTATGGCTGGTTGTACTTTTTATTGTTCCATTTTGATTTTACAAATGCCCCAAAAGAAATAAAGAGGATAAACCAAACAATGCTAATTCCTGAAATGAGGTGTAAAGGACCTGATCATTATTTTGGGCCTGTCTCACCACTTTAAAGCTGTGGAATATCCTGAGACCTACTGCCATAGTTGCACATTTCTCAGTAAGGTTCAGGGAAGGTGGCTGCGTGCCCTGTGCCACACACATGTGCATTTGGATGATGCTGTAGAGGCCTCTGTTCATCTGTGCTGCTCATCCTGGGCCATCAATACACAAAAGCTTACATGCTTTTATGCCACTGGTTCTTACAATCTGCTGGAGCTGAGCTAAGCCATTCGCCCAGACTGTGACCTTAAATATACAAGGACTTCTAACCCTTCTTAGACACTGATGTTTACTTGTTCTGTTTATGACAACCAGATAGAAAATTGCTTCATTGTACTGCTGAAGAATGTATTGGTTTCAAATTACTCTGAAAGGCAGCCAACAGAACAGCTAACACCATGGGGCCAAGTTTTTAATGGCCTTCAGTCTGGCTCTTAAGTTTGTGTTCCCAGGTTTGCACTCTCAATCAATTGTAGAAAAAAGTAATTTCAGGCCCAATTAGATGTGGCTCCCCATCTACCAGGTTCAGAGAAAACTGAATACATTTATAATTGAAAGGACAGCGGGAAAAATAAACAGCTCTTGAACTTCCCCTAGTGCAATTGGTTTTACTGTTCTTTTGTTTTGCTCAGATCGTGTGGTCTTTTCTCTTTAAGTTACAACAGCATTGCATGCTGGTTGCAGCACGCATCAGTGCCTCTTTAGTGATGGGAAGCATCAGTATAGAATGTGGTAATGGAGCAAACTCTGTCCGAGACTGAGTGTTCAAGGAACGTCCTGGTCTGACCACCCAGCGGCAACTCTGCTGGTTGCTCTCTCACCATCTGAGCTGGGACTGAAGCCCTTTCACAGCAACTCAACCCACACTCACACAGTCAGACCAAGTTTTCCTCACTGGCTTGACCTCAGGGTTCCCCTAGCAGAGTCTCCGACATCAGGATCCTTTAAATAATTTAATCATGGTGCAACAAGAGAATAAACACTTGAACTGGTGCCTCTGAGGAGGGACCCTGAACAAAGGAGTCCCTGGGCTTTTATACCCTCACAGTGTAAGCATGGGAAAACCTACGGGTCCTCAGCTCCTGCCAGGTCTCTGTGTCTGTGTCTGGTCCCCTGGCTGGCACCACAGCTCCCCGTGCCCTTTGCTGTGCAAAGGTTGGTTCCAGTTCACAGCCTCTTGTCTGGGGCTCTCACCACCCAGAGCTCAGCCTGGAGCTGGCAGGGCAGCTGCTCACCGAGCTACCAGCACTGAGTGTGTTCCTCAACATCAGCATGTTTCTTCCTTGTCTGAGTCTGTAGTTACACCATGGATTGAAAACCTGGTGTCAGTGCCTCCAGGTAATCTGCTATTTACTTGAGCCAGGATTTCAATTCCTGAAAGTGTAGATGGGAAAAAACGTTGGGTGTGTCACAAAAAAATGTTGGGTGTGTCACAAAAAATTCAGTAGCATTTGTCATAACAACTGTTAGAATCCTGCTTTGTCCTGCAGGATGCTTCAGGAGTAGGACCAGAGAACAACATGCCAACAAGAGAGACGTTTTGATCTAGAGTGTGACAAGTTTAGTTTCCAGGATTTTGTGGTTCCCTGGTAACAGCAAGATTAATTTTCTTGCCCTTTTCTGTGCATGTCAAGATCTTGCAGCCCCTTCCACTAGAGGAAGAGAAAAAGACTGAGCACAGAAGCAATTGAAACCAGCATGATTTTCAATACAGTCTGTCACCTAAAATAATTTTCCTCCTGGGGATCAATACTGTCCTAATTAAGGTCATTGTAAAGACTGATGTTCTTGGCAAATTTTCTTTTATAAAGAGCTTTCTTAAATGAACTTTTTCATGGACCTGTTTTGCCATGATTACCAGTACTGAATTTCTCACTTTCAACTATGAAAACAACTATGCAAAACTTGTGCTTTCTGGTAGAATAAGTTTACAAGTAAAACTAGTATGCTCTACAAGTGATCAAAACAAAGTGTTTAGAAAGAGCTGTCCTTGCCTTCTTTTCTCACCTTGACAGACCATTGCTTATAGTTAGTCACTGTCTCATGTGAGGAAGTGGTATTTGCTCAACATCAGGAAAGCAAGTTGCAGTCTGGTATTTTGCTGCTCCCCAGAAAATCATGTGAAAGTCATCCAGAAAAGCTCTCAGTGCATTGTGCAAGAGTTGTTAAGTTCTCTTTGGAAGAGGTTGGCTGCAAGTCATGCTGTCTTCGTGGCTACTGTGAAAAGAAAGATATGTCTGGAACCTTGAAGGTAGAAATCACATGCTTGGAATTGTATTTCTACCCCTCATCTATGGAAAGGGACAAATGTACTTTGCATAGAGCAGAAATCTGCTCTCAAGACAGTTGGCTGCCTTCTTAAACTGCAGCATTTCAAAATGAGTTGACCGTAGTCGGGAAGGTTACTGTACCTTGTCTTTGTCATGAAACTGAAATCAGAGGCTTCTGTCAGGGAATCTGATTACTATTTTCTTAAAATACGCCTGCATCTTTAATTACATGTGACATAAGGCAATTTGTGAAAAATGTTCTTTGATTTGCTTTTTGGTTTTCTTCTGTAGCTGTCAGTTTCTTAGGATTTATAACAATCAGCAAGCAAACAAAAGCATTTCCTTTGTTAGAGAAACATTTTTTCCATTGGAAGAAATATACCAACTTACTGTAAAATGAAGAAGAAGGATATAGAGACTGAAGTTTGCCTTTGACACCTGAGTATGCTGGTCATTCAAAAGAGTGTGGTCTACATTTAATGCATCCCTAAAGTACATAATGAGATGTTTTCTGTACCCTAATGTTCTATAATGAAGGTCTTTCAGTCTCTCACAGTCATGCTCTTAAAGCATACAAATCAACTTCTTTTGTGGGGGTGTGATTTTTTTGCACAAGACGATGATTGGCCTCTTTGTAAAGTCTTAATTATGGCATCAGGGAACATTTCAAGTAGCCTATAAACATCTCTGCATCCTGAGTTTGGCAGGAACTTTTTTGGCAGAGGCTGCTGGTGGCTTACATTGGTCACTTCAGTCGTGAGCTGCTATCTTGCAGATGTGCTGGCGGGAACAGCATCAGGCTGTTTGTGCTCCTGGTCTCTGTGGTAGGTTTTCATCTACCAGATGTGTGATGGAACTCACCATCTCTTTAAATCAGGAGAGCCTAATAAATAAAGACGAAGTTTCTCCAGTCTCTGATTAGTTTACAATATAGGGGGAAATAGAAAACATGCATTTTTTGTAGTGATATTTAAGGTATGAAAGAACAGTTCAAAGCAGGCTAACATAAATACTAAGTAGATAAAAAGTTGGAGCTCCTTGGAACTGTCATGGGAAGGAAAATAAATACCCTTCCTTTTGAATACAGCTACTTTAGGTTGCTTTTGGTCAGTCTTGCAGTGCAGCTGTAAAGGATTCTGAATTCCCAGCTCCAGGATGCAATTACTCACAGCTTCAGAGCCACACAGCATGCAGGACTGAGCCATGTCCCTGTATCCAGGACACTTTGGGGGAATGCAGTTAACCTTCCTAGACAAGTTAGAAACAGTCCTATAATTGTGTCTATGGACAGGCAGGTTGGACTGAAGTTCCCTGACCCAATTATAGTTGTCACTCTGACAAAGCATAGCTCTCAAAGCAGGTTAATAAGCTAAAGGGACAGATTCATGTTATGTGCAGAGCATGAAAGTTTGTTTGAAGCTGTTCTACAGTGCTCTGACCCAAAGTTCAATAGGCATTGTGCCAGTCTTTCTGCTGTATCCCCTGTGAACTTTACATTGCTTTGCTTATTAGTGACATTCAGAATGCTTGATGTATTTTTCATCATTCTGGCATTCTTGTGGTATAATAAAAATCATATAGTCCCTTTCTTTATCAGAGGGGCTGCTTTCTCCAATTTTTAAAAACCATTTACAAAATACTTTACTTTTACTAGCGAAGGCTAAATTTTCTTTTGTAACAAATAAGTTTGGGTTTTCCTGTTTACTTATATGTCTATTGCTCATTCCATTTAAATGGGAAATTGCTTGAGTCAAAGCCAAATCTTTTGAAGCTGTGCCATGTTGAAGGAGAGGATCTAGGACTAAAGTGTGGAATAGATCTGTCTGTAAAAGACTCAGTCACCCCCATCATAAAAAAACAGTTGGCATCTGCTTCAGGAACATTTCTGTAAGTAGGTACATGTACACTTAATATTTTGCAGTTGAGGGGCACAAGTGTTGAATTTTCAAATTACTGGGCTCTAATGGTTCCTAAAAAGCCTTATGTTTCCTTTTGTCTTCATCTTGTGAAAATTCCAGCTAGTTCTAGAATGACACCTCAGGTTTCCTTGGGAAGAACTTGGGCTCCACTGGTTTTAATCAAAAGTTTTGCCATTGTCTTCAGTGTAACAATTATACTCCTGCAGCTCAATAGCCTGACTTTAATGTCCAATATTTTCATGCAAAGCTTTGTGGATATTTTAAGTTCACTAGAGTGAAAAGCTTCAGGTTTTTGATTTTTAAAAATTTTAAATTCTTTAATAATATGGATTCATTAAATGTACTTAGTAATACATACACCTACATTAAAAGAAGTGAAATGTGGGAAGACTGGAGACCATAAGGGCAGGTGTCATTGAAGAGGTACTCTTCAGTGGAAGAACTATTACTTGCACTAAAGATCTCCTAAGAACATGATTTATTTCAGATACTGTCATTGATACTGCACATTGCTAGTGAAAAACGAGGCCAGCATGGTAAGAGCACCTTAAGGCATGTTTTGAGTGAAAATTTGGGGTACTGCAGTCATGGATATGCTTATAGCTGATCTAACTTATGGACTGTATTCAAACTGATATAGCTAGCTTATGTATCAATTACACCAGAAACATGGGCTTTAGGGGACTGCCAAAGCCTCTTGATATATGGGCCACTCGTGTTGTTTGGGTTTATGCACTGTAATTGATACCTGAGCTACACACATTAAATACAGATAGCATCTATGTGAAGAGATTGCACTGTTGTGTACAGATAGCTAAACCATCGAAAAATTACTAAGCGTGATCTGGAAACAGCCCTGGAATATTGCATAGACCCCAGGGTAGGCTAACTTAAAGGACTAGGAAGAAAGAATACATGTCATTTGCAAAACCAGAAAGCAGTGGGGAAAAAAGCAACAACCTAGCACATAGATGAAATTTTAGGGAGATCACACTATGTTCTAAGGTAAGGTACTAGGAAAAAAATACATGTTGACTGAGGAAGTAAAAAGTAGTGTGGAAACAAAGTTTAACTAGCACATGTCTGAAATCTTATAGAAAGGAATGAGGAAAAATGTAAAAAGAGAACAAAAGAAAAAGAAAAATATTGAAAAGAAGAATTGTATCTACAAGAAAAAAACCTGGGAACTAAAAAACCCTGAAGTTATCAGAAATGTGCCATAGAACTATTATTGAAATGGGAGAAAGGGAATAGATAGCAGAAAGTGAGAAATATGGAAAGTCCACACAGATTGAAAGAAAACAAGGAGATTTCCAGAACCTCTTGAATAGCATTTTCCTTGTGAGTGTGCTTTTCTGCAGGACCTCAGTTTTGTAACTTATTTTCTACCTCTGTTGCTGGAGGAGCCAAAGCTTAAGGGCAGGAAAACAGGAAAGTGTTCCATTGAAATCAAATCTAAATCCAGACATGTGCCTGGTTTTCAACTTGCAGCCTTACTCTAAATCCCTTTAAAGTTTTCTTGTCACTTAATTGCACTACAAAGCCTTGGCAGCTTCCTCACATCACAATTCTAAGCTGTCAAAATAAGTAAAAGTAGATATAAAATCTGTCTAGTATCTGTCAAATTTTAGAAACCATTTTCTAGCTGCAATTATGTACCAAGCAATAAGTTTATTGTGTCAGGTCATAAGGCCCAACCTACAAATTACGGTCCATCAGACTTATTGGGCCTTGCTTTATTAGGTGGCCTTTCTGGGACAATAAAATCCACCTTTATCATATCTGGAACTGGAGTCTTTGATCTCAAGTTTCACATATTGCATGCTTGTTCGAACGGACGTACAAAGAAGAAAGATAAAACAACTAAAAATGCTCTGAGTTCACTTACAGGAGGTCGAAATGCTCTCAGTTACTTACATAGGCATTGGCAAACTTTATAACCAGGGTAATTCCTAGGACTTCTGGGGTATATATAACAACATGTAGCATTATGGTAGCCTCAGGTCATCTTTCTGACAAGCTGCTGTAACAGCTGGGCCTCATGAAGAAATATTAAGGCCCCAGTTATCTCCTATGACAGTGCATGGAATATTGTGGCCTATGTTACATTGTGGATATACCAATTAAACAAAACATCAAAGCTATTTTACCACTGCACTGAAATTTTGTAGCATAAATAATGCTTGGATACTTTTCTGTCGACTTAATTAGGGAGGGAATATGAGAGCAGGGGATTAAAGGAAGGAAAGATTTTATAGTTTTGGTAAAAATGGAATTGAGATTCAGGCTGGCCACATCAGTGTCACATATCAATAAAGTGTAGATTCAAATCAAAGTATTTAATCAGTCATCACTGTAATTAGTGAACAGCAGAGTGGTCTGATTGAGGTCTCACATACTGGCACCGTACCAAGAGCCCTCAGCTGATTTTAGTGACATTACTTCTGTTTTGGACTGCTGCCTACAGGATTTGCACGAGGCCATTTACCAACACCTAACATATGGAACTTGCACCCCGAAACAGCCAGTAGTCTTAAAATCAGACCATAGCAGTTTGCTAAGAATGGACATGCTGCACATGTCTGGTCGTGAAGAGCACAGGTCTGATCTTTATAGCAGGAAGAGAGCCCTGTTTGGTTGGATTTCTAGCTGTTATTTTTAAAGGGTAGTTTTTTGAACATGGAGAAATGCAGTGCCGAAAATAAGAATTTATATATAAAATCTTAATGTTTTCATTGAAATAGTGGCTTTCTTCCCAATGTTCTTTTGGAAGGAAATATTTACAGGTACTTATATAGGTTGTGTGTTGCTATGGAAATGTCAGGGAGGAGTAAACAAAGAGGAACAATTCTGTTTATAAAGAAAACAGAAAACACGTGAAAAGGAAGAAAATATAATTATCCCCATTTCACAGCTGAGAAATTTGAACACAACAAAGATAAAGAGCCCAAGTCTTATGAAAATCCATCAACCCCTTTGGGTTCAGCTGTCATTTAGGCATTGTTCTATCTGCAGGGTATTCACAGAACACCAACAAATCATTACCCTCCCCTCACAATCTACCTTTTACCTGCTTCTGCATTCAGAGGTACCCATACATCATAGATGTCAAAACTATCTTGTAAAAAGACCCAAGTCACCCCACCACCCCAGCTTCTAAAGAAATACTGGCAAGGCCCAGTGATCAATAAGAGAGCTCAGAACAGAAATAAAAGAACTGGCACTACCCGCAATGAGATATTGCTTTCTGTCCCGCTGAGTGTCACAGTGTGGGTGTAGGCCCTCTATTCATGTCACAGTAACTCTGCAGTCTGATTAATTTTGTTGTTTCAGAACTGATGCTGGAGGAAGTGGGTAGGTCATTCAGTAGTCTGTTCAGAATTGACAGTAAGTTCTGCACTCTGATTGTGAGTGGTGAGAGTCAGAAACATCCCCAAGTCATCAAGAAGGTGTTAGAACTGAAAAAAAGTTCAAATTTAAATATGAAAACAATCTTAGTGACTACAGCCTTCGCACTCCTTTGTTCTGTTGGGCATTTCTGATCCTTGCCCTCTGCAACTGATTCAAGCTGATGTTCAGGGTCAGCAGAAGCTGGCTCAGAGACATCAGCTAAGAAATACACAAGGATAGGTGAGTGAAGGAGATCCTGGAGCAAGTGACCAGCCCTGTTACATGTGCAAGCAATCAAGTACTTAAAGTACTTAAGGATAGTTTGATCCCAAAGTTCTTTGTTAGAGCAAAGAGCCTGAAAAATAAAACCCCACAAAAAGCCATCTCTGGTTTAGAAACCAGTCCCAGTAGGTAAACGAGAAAATTTTTCCTCAAGAACAAAGTAAAAGGAATAGAAATTCTTCCTCAAGAACAAAGCAGACAAAGACCTTCTGCACATACTTTTTTCAGCTGCTTTATCAGACAGCCTGAGAGAGAGTACAAGCTGACGAACGTATACTCTGATCCAGGACTTGGTGACTGTATGTGTGGTCATAAAAACTGTAACTTTGGCATAACGAAGTCATGCCATAACTGTGTCTGTGCATCTTCCTCTAAACTTTTAGAGTATTAGCTGCTAGTGGGCAAATTGGTGGAAAAAAACCAGCTGGATTCTGGAGTCCTCATGCTATAAAATGGGCTACTCCTCTCTTTGGTCACAGAGCTGGATGTCAAGACATGTCTACAAAGAAGGTCACACTGACTCCTCAGTTAAGAGCTGATTCTCGCATGCATCTCACTTCGCTCTTCCACACCTCAACAAGACAGTCAGCCAGCACCTGATATTCTTGGCTCTCAGCTCTGCACTCCATCATTCTCTACATGGTGTATATTTCTTTTCAAATACATCTTTTCTTATTCTTGAACTTCACTCTGTCTTGGTATGTCTGTCTGACTAGAGTTGTGTTCATCTTACCTCTTAAGTGGAAGAGGATGGAATAGTCATCTCGTGAAAGGGATTGGCTGGGAGATGAAGCCAGATACCATTTAAATAACCCAGACTGTGTCACAGGCTCAGCCTGGACTGAGACCAGAAGAATACTTAGAGCCTTTTTCATCTGAAACTTGAGGCATGCAAGGATTTTTACATATTCATCAAGGAATCAATCACAGAAAAAATGTCAGTGTTCATATGTGAAGTCTAGGAAGCTGGAGCTGGTAGAAAGTTTTTCCTTTTCTCACAGAACTTGTTAGGTGATGTACTTCACTAGTGTATTGGCTTGCCTCAGAGGCCTATCTCTCATCTTTAGCTACACTTGTGGCCAATCCACTGTACTGGCATATTCCCTGTTTTAGTTCTGCCCCCACTAAATTCAGAAATAACACTTGCTTCCTTTCTAAGTCATAAAAGTATCTGTAGCTTTGATTTTAGTCATAGTCTCCTACACCTTTTGCCAGCCATCCCTATCCTTAGAGCCACTCCATGTTAATCTCATCTGGAAAAATCCTGCGCTTGTTAAATCATGTCTCTCACTCTTTACTAAGCTATCAACCAAGGCAAGACCTGAAGGAATCATTGCTAACCTCTGGTGTTCAAGGTTCCTATCTGCTTCAAGCCTCCTCTTTGCTTCAGAATGTTAGCTCTGACCTGCTAGTCTAGAGTAACAGTAATCATGTATAATAAAA
Source organism: Rhipidura dahli (assembly GCA_013399225.1). NCBI lineage: Eukaryota > Metazoa > Chordata > Aves > Passeriformes > Rhipiduridae > Rhipidura > Rhipidura dahli. The sequence goes on along the minus strand of VXAC01004557.1, from coordinate 281,396 downwards.
AACGAGGACTTTAAGAACAGCAGTGGAGGAATGTAAATATTTTTAAAGTAGGGGAAAGACCATGACACGGCTTGAATGCAAGTCTGAGTTGTGAAGGTTGTCAGAATGTTATGAGCTGAGCATGTGTACGGGGTCACCTAAGAGGTGCAAAGAACTTTAGGCTTCACAATGTAAATGTCAACATGAAACAAATGCCAAATGACTGATAGGAGTACATGAGCATGTGGGGATGGAGGCAAACAAAGTTTAAATGCCAGCACAACCTGAGATGTGTAACAGGACTAAATCTCGCTTGAGATGAAAAACTTGTAATGCCACCAAGAACTGAATCTCTCTCTTGAATTCCAATTCTTCATCTTCCACAGCTACAGCCCAACCCTACTTCAAAGTCGTCGTTAGACTGTATGGCCTCTTAAACAAGCCTCTATAGCTGATAATTTCCAACAAAAATTAGTCTAAGGCTCTTAAAACAGCTGCTTATGTGACGTATTTTTCCTGTGCTGTACTTGGAAAAAAAAATATTTCAGCAATTGAACATGTCTTTACAGAAAGGTGTAGCCTGTTTAATTCTCTGATTCAGACAAGAAAAATTTGTCCTTGGAACTGTCATAGCCTTGTTGTCTCGGCTGTCATTCAGCCTGTCTGTTCTGTTGTGGGGAGGCAGGAGCAAGCAGCTCAGGCTTGCAGCACTGTGGCTTCTGAGCTTGTTTGAGTGATGTGTAGGCAGCACATGTGCTTGTCTGCCTACACCTGAATAAACAGTCTAGCAGCACTGAAAGAAAGGCTGTAAGGCTTTGAAGAAGAAATCCTGAAGGTGGATCTGACTCCTAATTCAAAACCTAATCTAATTTTCTCTAGTGTGCAAAATTCAGATTCGTAGCTCCAAGTACTCTATATAACTGAAATTGATTGTGGGGGCTGCAATTTACACAGTTGCTTTAAGAATACAGTGATTTAAAATTCAGTTGGAAAATTTCAGGATGTTTATAGTTCTTTTCTAAACTCTTATGTGTGCTATGCCTTCTGGTTATTACAAGATAGAGAAGAAAAGAATAAAAAGTAAAATGGATGAATAATACCTTGAAAATAATTTTAAAGTATTCTAGAATGTAAGAGAAATCAATATTTTATTACATTTCATGGTCAATACAAACAACAGCTCTTCAGTACTTCAGCTACATATGGAGTTTTCTAGGTTCTGGCAATCACAGAATTAAAGAAGAAATACTGTCTTGTGATACTTTTTCCTTTTGAGATTTTTAACAAGGTATAGGGACTGCTCCAACAGCACCAATTTACTAACATCACCAGGGGCTGTAATATGAATCAACTAATGCTGCAATCACTGTAGCAGATGATAGAAAATGGACTAATCTTGAAAGTGTATCTATGTGCATGTATGTGCTTTCACACCTAGACAGGGCACTCAGAATAAAACTCAGGCAGAAGAGGGGAGATGGCTCATCTCAGATGTGTTGATTTGTTGCATGAAGACGGTGTTCTAACTATGATGTTTACTTTAGTTTTGAGCAAAAGAGGGGATCTTGACAGTTAAGAATCTTTGATGTGGGTTTGGAGCTTGTGTAAAGTATCACTAAATCTATAAGAGCCACCAGACACATCAGTTTGAAAAGGCATATCTATGAACTGAAATGCTTTGTTTGCAGAAATGGTATATGTCACTTTGCACTATGACTAAGCAAAGATTGGCTTATTTGGAAAAGCTTACCCAGGCTTAATTCTACTCTCTAAGGGAAAACTCAGATAGAGTAGGAGTCTTTCTGCTAACTCTGGGTGCCAAGGTCTGCTAAGAAAGATCCAGGCACAGGCATATCAGGAAGAAATTTGGTGTTCTTAGCACAAGAAAACTTGAGGCTCAGATCTGCTATGCTCCTATTCAAAGGAAAAGAAGTCAGGTACAAGAGTCTACTTTGACTTCAGAACTGAGGAAGGAGGATCAAGGAGAGAAACTGAAGTAAAATAAAAAATGATGTAGTCCTGGCTACCTAAAGTTAAAAAAAAACTCTCTTCATCCACCCCCTCCTCTTTGTTATCATTTGTCTGTGACATAAAAGCAAAGACTGCCAGTTAAAGGAAGCATCTCTGTAAAAGCAGGGGGAGTAGAGGTACGGGCGTTTTCTTTTTTACAGCAAAGGAGAATTGAACCCAGTTCTAATATTAAAACAGATAGCAAGGAAATAAATATTTTCCTTAGTTATTTGCCGAGAGGAGAGAAAAGATTCCTTTTTAGCATTAGCCCATTTAAGGGAACATGAAAGGTTAAATAAACATTAATTCCTGAGAGGTAACAGTGTGATATGGGTCTAGAGAGAGGATAGCAACATGAAGCTAGAGTATTCTCAGCAGTGCTGTTACAGAGCATTTGCTGTACTAACATTACCTTTTATTATAAATTGATGTATCTTTTGCTGTATTTTTGTAGGCATTGCAGTTTGTATTTGTGTTGTTTACTTCCACTGTGTTTTCCTATTGTATATTACAATAAGAGACATAATTCTGCCACAACGAAAGCAGATGCTATAAAGCTTGACTGATTGATGCTCCTTGTATATTTTAGATTGTCATTTGAAATCAGCCTGAATATCCAAGTTGACAGTAAATTAATATCGATACAAAAAACTATTAATGTAACACAAAGCTTTTTAATCTATGTTCTAGTAGTGTCTTTTTACTCATTTGGCTGAGTTTGAGATGTCCTTTAATATATCTAACTGGGAGAATAGGTGTAAACTTATTTTTATGTCTGAAAGTTGCATGATACAATGATTCTGGTTGATTAAAAATAGAACAAGCACAGGAAAAAGTATTCTTTGGAAGTTAGATCTTTTTGCTTTTTCTGCTTTATGTCCTTTTGATAGCCAATGATTACATTCAAATTCTACCTAACTAGAGAAGGCAGAAAGTTTCTTGAAAATAAATACTTAATTCTCTTTTGCCATCTGTGAGAGAGGAGTGTATTCTACTGAGTTTTGAAAAGTGCCTGTGTCGGTGGGGACATAGATCTTTTTCAGTTAATAGCAACTGCCTCCTTTGGAACTGCTCAGCTCCTCTTTCTTTCTTGATCATGTCGAACCTTTCATCAGTTGAGTGCTGAATGAGTAAAATGACTGAAATAAATAATACTCCATGATGTACCAGATTTACGAAAAAGTAAACCTGAGATAGTAAACCAGTTACGAAAAAGTAGACCTGAGATACAGATAATATTCTTTAAAAGCATGCTGGCTAAAAGTCATTGCTAACAATGTTGTGCCCTCAATCAGTAACAGACCAATGAATAAAGAGATTGGCTGTTCCTGAAAAGTGTTCAGTTACTGTTTCAGCTGATGCACATAAAACTAGCACAGTTGTAGGAGTTCTTCTTCATCTGTGAATTCAACAAAGTACATTTAATTTCTCCCTCCTAAATTAGAAATTCGCTAAGAAGTTTCAGGAAAATACTGCAGTATTTGGAAAGAAAAAGAAAAATTGTGTAAGATATTTTCAAGAAGAATAGGTGAGGGTGTCCAGAACTCCGCATCCACTTTTGGAGACTTTTGAACACTTCTAAGTTTCATATCTTGTCCATGTCCCAATTTCTTATCAAGGAGATCCCCACCTAGGTGACAGTCTCATACCTTTGGCATGAAAATCAGCCTTGGTGGGGCACGTGCCTTTGGTACCTTTATGGACTGTGTTTTCCCATTAGGTACTCACTTTGTGTTACTGGACCAACAAAACACGTTATGCCCCAGTCACATACTTAAGCAGTTAAAGAAATAAAATTTTATCATGTTTTATTTTTCTAAAAGTTATGATTTTGCTCAAGGACCAAGAGGACTAGCAAGAGAGGCTCAATAACCTTACCCAGATTTTTGCTTAAAAATGACAAAAAGAGGAAGGAGTTAATAATTGATGAAATCATAGTCAAGAGGTCCAATAATTGAAGAAAACATAGTTCTTTTCTGGCACCTGAAATGGAACGACTGGGAGACTGAATTCTGATGATAGTGGCCATAATATGTCAGAAGGTGACCAATCTTGATTTTATTAGTTAGTGTCTTTCATGGTTGGTAGCAAAAAGAGATTCTTAAGTAAGTTTTAAAATGCATACTCATACTTTGATTCTTATAAGCTATTTGCAAGTTATGTTGAAAGATGGAAATACTAGATAATCTGAAGTACCACACTTGTCTCACTAAAAACCAAAAAACAAACAAGCAAACAAAAAAACCAAAAAAGAAGAACCAGAACAAGGTTGTTAATTTTCTTTAAGCATGATATGATATCATGCACACTCATCTAGTAAAATATTTTTATTGGAGAAAAGCAATTGGTAACTTCATAAATTTTAATGGGGCAATTACACACTGATCAATAATGCTACATGCAATGATTTCTCTTTCACCACCACTTTAGTGTTGTCAGTTGACCTTTAATAGAGATTCAGTGATGCAAAACGGCTCTTCCATAGAATCCAGAGTAAAGAGACTGGGCCTTCTAAAAACTCAAATGACTTCCTCAAGTTCAGCTAATTAAAAATGTTCCTGAATTATCTAGGATCATGTAAATATCAGAAATTTTTTTCTTGCCTTCAAAAACCCTATCTGTTGTCTGTGATTGACAATTTCCAATCAGTACTGTCCTTATTAATTATCCTCAGGTTTTCTTGTAGCAAAATGGAGGCAAGAAAACATTTGAAGTTTCAACAATGCCCCTGATTGCCATGGTAGGAATAATAGACCTGAAAGTTAGATGCTGTCAAGATAGAGATTTACAAACTTGATTTTTCACAATGAAGTGAAGAAGCTAATGTGAAGACTGATAAGTTTGGGGGAAAGGATGTGGGCTGCATTTTAATGTTTGTTATCTCGTTTACCTTGCTGCCTTAATGTTGCCAAGCTAAGTTCATGACCAAGTTACATATGGTTTGTGTCACATTATAGGGAACATTAAACTGCAAAATTAATTACCTCAATATAAGATACCCCCCTCATGCAAGGTGATCTCAATATGCCTATACCCTGGAGTGAACTCCAGCTCACTCCCCAGTTCGGTTCATGTTAACAGAGCGAAACTGCATTTTTAAAATTCAGTTTATGCAACTGAACACGAACATAGCTTGCTTTGCATATGATGATGCACTTTTGAGTGTTGATCTGGCTGAATGCTAGGGTTGTTCATAAAATATTGCCTCCTTCCTCTTAACTTTTGCTTTATTTTTTACTTTTTGAGGTACAAGTGAGGCCAGAATGGCACAAGACTGTTTCCCATTGACAGGAAGGAGGCCCAGCTATGGAAATTTGAGATATCTGTAGAAATTGTTACAGATCTGGAGAGATCTTCAGAAAACATCTCCAGAATATATGGCAGTTTTACAAGATCGCAACTGAGCAAATGACATACATGTCAGACTGCAGGGTTCTGAACTGTATTTGCACTGTTTGGATTATTTCTTCCTTGGGATGTTAACAAAGGCTTTGATACATTGAAAAAATGGCTTTGAGGAAGGAAAATAGTTACACACATAGGTTAAGGCACTGCTTTAACCATCTGTGGTCCATTTAATCATAAAAGCTACAATAGAAAGTTGAAGGAGATCTATAGAGGGAATCGGTGTCCTGGTGTCCCCACAGACTGTATCACTCTGGACTCGCTTTTGTCTGAATCAGTAGATTGAGCATTTTCAGCAGTAGCAGTGCTTCAGATTCTTTCCTCCTGCTCATCTTCTGCTTTGTCTTCATCATGGAGGAATCTGATCTGGAAGGATTCTGTGTTGCCACAAGTATGACAAGTTGGAGTTAGTGGAGTTAGTGGTTTGCTTCAAAACTACTGATCCAAACTACAGAGCTACTGCAACAGCACAGATAGACTTCTAACATGGTCCTCTCACTCTATCTCCAACTCCTACATGCAGTTGCAAAAAAAGTAAGCAAATGCAGTTATTTTCTATAATCTGGTTTCTTAAAATTTTGCTCCACACAGCTGTTAGCTCCGACTGGTGGTAAAAGGATACATAAAACATTTGAGTTAAGCAAATTAAATTTTTAAAGTTTGGATCTGTATTTGTGACATAGTTACACTGATAACAACCAGTAGATTTGTATTCACAGTCACAGAACCACAGGATGGGTGACATTGGAAGGGACCACTTGAAGTCATCTAGGTAGACCATATCCACTGCTCTCCCCTCTATCAGCCAGTCAGGCTGCATCAGCCTGTCTTTATTCTGCTAGCTGATCCATCACAGAAGGCAATGGGGATGGTCAAGCATGGTTTCCCTTTGGTTGATCCATATTGACTACTCCTCATCACCTTCTTGGTATTCATAAATAAGCATTCATGAATAAGCAAAGAACTTAGTGAGAATTGAAAGACTTTCTTTTAAAAAGACATGAAATAGCAAAAATGTATTAAGATGAATATTTTCTATACTACATACCCAAAAGCACTTCAACGTGGTACCTCTGAAGGCTGAAGCAGAGACACCTAAGAATTTTCTTGACTGTGAATGAAATACTAATATGTTTTATTATTCTTCTGTATGTGAATAATTCATCTCTCTGCATAGTTACCTTCTTTGGTCAATTGGAGAGCTATGACATGGGTTTAGTTTGTGATCTGCAACTGAGAAGAGATAAAATAGGGAGTATTTCTGCTTCATTCTCTCTTGTATTTCTATGCAAGAGACGGATGCAATCTCTGCAGTCATTCTCTTATCAGACTATGTCTGATTATACATAAGGAAATTTCTTGTTGAGGATTAGACCCATAATCAGTTCAAATGGGTATCAATATATGCATGAACTGATGTTAAAAAAAATGTAACAGGTGGTGTCCAAAACCACAGTTAAGTCCATGAAAGCAGAGTGCAAGACAGCTTTTAAATGAAGCTAAAATGCCATAGTGAGCCTACAGGAAAGCTAGTCCCAAAAACTATAGACTTTATTTTTTTTTATTATCATTTATTGCTACAGCTCACACATCTAAAAGAAATACTTGTGCTCAGAACTGTTAAGACAGTACCAAGAGTAATCATAAGGTTTTTTTGTGTGGTGGGGAAATGATGTGTTTTTCTGATATGACTCAAGTCCCTAATCAGAACTCTCACTTCCTGTCCACTTCAGGCACATTTAATTTAATATTGGAAAAATATGAACAACCCTCCTCTAACTACCTCCTGGCTTTTAACAGGTGGAAGATGAGTGACTTCTCTTATTTAAAAAAATGTCTTCACTTAAACTGCTAGGCATGGGGAAGTTTGGTGCCAAAAGGACTTAGAACCTATGAGGTTCTAAGCAACAGTCAGAAGAGCCTACATCACAATATAAATTAGCAAGTTTCAGTGGCACCAGCCAAGTTAGGCCAACGTGCTTCAACTGTGCATCCACAATGGAAAAAACATGATGTGCTTTGTGCTGGGGTTATCTGATGTGAAATCTTTGTTGTACTCTTGACTTTTTTTGGCAATAATAACACATGCGCCCATTGAAATCCTTTCCAACAGTGAGGTTTTAGAAGGTTTATAGAGATTGGTTTCCCCTACATAGTGAGTTTGCATATGAAGAAAAGACACTTAAAGCTCAGAATGTTCTGGAATTTTAATGAATGTAATAAATAAAAAGAATGTATAGAAATGAAGGTTTCTGTTAAAGCAGAGGTTATAACACCAGCTAAGAGCTGTAAACAAACATTAAGCACTTTTTGCTAGAAATATTTTAACATTTCTAGTAAATTTATGATGGCTTTTACTAGCTTTGAAAAACAATATCACATATGAGCTGGGACAGAGAGCTAGTGGCTGTTGTATTTTTGTATACTTATTATGTTTTTGGCCTAACGAAGAGACATTGTTATCATACATCCTAGTATTCTATAGATAGTTAAAGTGGTTTTGCTCAGAAACCACAGGATCCTATAATAGTAAGTCTGTTGGGTTCTGAAGGAAGAATTTTCTTTTTACTGGGTCATGTTTAGTGACTGTTAGGGTTGTGCTGCAAGAAAGAGATCAAATTGCTCAACATAATTTCTTTCAAGATTCTACTTAGACATTTTATGTCCTTACTTTTCTGTTGACCTGGGAAAGAAACTGATACTGTGCAAACCTTTACTGGATCTGTCTCTGTGTGCCAAAAATGGCTTACTGGGATTTATTTTTTTTCTGGTGTTTCTAATGCTAACTTCCATCCTGCTATCATAGCCAGCTTTCCTCTTTGGAGACATGTTACTCAATTATACGAGAAATTCCTCAACACTGTGAAACTAATCCCTGCCAGAGGACAGTGAGCCACAGTTTTTGTTGTCCTTCAGGAAGTATTACTGTCAGTATTTCAGTTTCCCCATTGTTTGTTATTAAAATAATACTCATCTATTTACAGACAGTCTGGATACAAATCCTGTGGCTTGGCCAGCCTTCCAAAGTGGTTTCTGATTTTGACATGCCACTGAAAACCTGGGGAAAGGATTATGCAATTCAAGGCAACAGTGTATGTGGAGGTTTTTACATTTTGGATGAGGCTGTAAATAGCATTTTCCATCTCCACCATAATTTTTTGATGCCTATTCTAATTGTCATATCCTCCATTCATATGCTCCTTAATTTGAGCTCTGTGATTCATTCTAACTTTAAAATTTATTCAATTTCTCACTCATTTCAGTGTTGACTTTTCATTACGTATGTCAGAACTTAAGAAACACTTAAAGAATTAAAGACAGTCGTAGATTGCAATGAAATTTGTTTACAAGGAAGGAACATGAAGTGGCTTTTGAGAAATAGTTTATTTGTGGGTTATTTGTTCATCCTTGATTTTTGTCTGCCTCAAGTATTGCATTATGCATTTTATGCCTGTGAATGTAGGGTGCTGGGAACAGTTGTGTGCATGTGTGTGAACACATCTTTGAATGAGAATCATACTCTGTAGAAATCAAGATGACAAAAAATATATAAAATATCCTGTCTGATTCAGAGTGGATGACAACAGCTGTTTGACAATGTGCAAGAGAAGGTAACAAGTGTTGAGTGCAGAAAGATACTTGTGTTTGATCGAATATATTTTGGTTTTACTATGTGTTATTCACACTGCCTCATTCAGTGCTGGATCTCAAAATACATATTTAAGTCTTCAATCACTGAAGTAAGTAGCACAAACCATTTGTTACACTTCTCTAAAAGTAATTGTTTTGCAATAACTAGTAACAAAAATAAGGTCCAAGTGTTTATTGTATAGGGTAGGGTTAAAATATCATTCTTTCCTTTGGAAAGGTTTTGCACCCATGATAATTTAGCTGGTCAGACAATGCCTCCCACTGATATTTACCACTGTTATGGTAATAATACTTATCAGAATGTTACTGAAGTTGTGACTGTGTAAGTATTTCCTAGGAAGTGACATAAGGGAGGATTTTGCTCAGGCTTTGGTCTGTAGAATGCATAAAGCTCATAAATCAGAAGCACAGTGTTCTTTCATATCACTGTTGAAGCAGCAGTGACACAGTGAAATTCAAGAACTGCTCCAAGGAGAGCAGTGTTCCTTTTAATCTCCTGTACGTGTTAATTCATACTTGGAGAATAACTTTGCACTAATAATTTTAGATTAAAAGAAAGCAAAAACATAGCTGCCTAACTATTTATTGTTGGTCAGTGAGTGCACAGTCCAAATACAATTCAGTTTTGGAGCATGACTAATTTCTGCAAAATTGCAAAGGGTATGGAGAGCCCTTGGGTTATCACTAAACTGGTCCCTTGGTCGCACTAATGAACAACAGTGGTATGTCATCCAGTAGCATATATTTTAAAACAAACCAGGGTTCAGTACCCTGACACCTTCATAATATACTTGTATTCATTTTGAATGAAAAGTATTTTCACAATTAGACAAGAAGACATAATAAAAATTAAATCTAAATACAGATTTTTCATATAATTCCCAGTAAAAAACCTCCACACGGTATTGAATACACTTCTCAAAGGATCTGGATAATAAGCATTATTGTTGTTTCATTAATATATTAACTACTTGGTAGTTATCAAAATAGGATCATCATGCTATTTAATTCAGACCTGGCATGGATGTGTAATATAAGCATGTAACATTAGTCCCACTAAAAAAACCCACAGTACCTATACAGGTTTTCACTCTGAAAACTGTGCTACTGTCTAGCCATTTTTTTCTAGAAAGCTGCCCAAATTCTAAAAGTTATTTTTGAAGCATCTTAACACTTCTCAGAAGTTAGGAATCATAAAAATGTGTAATGGTTTGCATTGGAAGGGGCCTTAAAGCTCATCTTGTTCCAGCCTGCTGTCACAGACACCAGATTGGGTTGCTTAGAGCCCCATCCAGCCTGGCCTTGAACACTTCAAGGGATGGGAAGTCTGGGCAACGTGTTCCAGTGTCTGACCACTCTCACAGTGAACAGTTTCTTCCCAACATTTTGTCTAAATCTGACCTTTATGCCAAGGAGAGTGTTAAAATACTGTGCAGTTGCTCAATGTGATGCAGAGAAGTACAGGCAGAATACAGCAGCCTGAGTATTGTGTCTGTAGTGCTACTGCTACACAAAATAGTGCCGTTCACAAAGACCATGTCTCTCCATGTCTCCTGCTTCATTTTGGATTAGCAGTAAACTTCTAAGTGGATAATGAGTGAAAGACAAAAGAAGGATCAGGAAAGAGGAGTAAAAGGCAAAGACTTATTTGTGCAGTTTAATTGTCAGAACATCTGAATTACAGGTTTAAATCTAATTACAAACCAAGTGGAATAGGCTATCAGGCTTATTACCTATAAAGGCATGCTGTTGTAATTGGAATCTTATTTAGATATTAAAAACATGTTTCAAGAGCTATGCTTTTCTTCCTGAAAAAGGATGTTCTGGTTTGGAAGAGTAATCCTAGGAGAGAATTCAATCTTGAAAATCTTAAAGAGATTTAATTTCTTTATTACATCTGGGTGATTAATTTTTTTTTTGAATTTCCACTTCCCGATGGTGGTTTGAAATTCAGCTTGTTTAATGCTTTGAATACAGTTGCTGGGTGCCTAATTTTCTAGGTGTTTAAAAATTAAATGTGGCAGGGCTAGTGTCTCTCTCATAAATTTATCCCTATATTCTCCTAAGAAGTACTGCTGTTCTGCATTAACTAAAATCCAGTTATAAATACTTTTGAAAGAAATGTCTGACTTCTGCCTGTACTTCTACTTTTTTTCCTTCAAGAGCACATTTAGTTTATGAATGCTGCTTAGAATTCATCTCTCCGTGTATTTTTAATATCAACTTCAAATTTTTCACTGAAGCCAGAGTAATAAGTGCATATTTCAAGATTATACATTAGGCAAGCAATCTATATATATAAATTACGCACTTGGCAATTTGAATGACTTCTCAGTTTCTGAACAATTCCTGTCTCTAACCCATTTCTCTAAATGTTTTTTAACTGTTCTGGCTTAGAACTTTTCATTTATGCTTTAACTTTTTCATTGTGTATATGAGGAACAAATTACATTGGTGCTTTTTCCTGGAAATGTGCTATCTCCAGAGATTAGGGGACTGTAATTTATTTGCACTTTCAGCCATTTATTTCCTTGTCTGCTAGATATTTTCATAACTTGTGCATACACTTGCTGACTAATCTAATTCAATATAAACACATAGAGAAATTCAAGGATATCTAAGATTTTGTCTTACCAAACAGGATACTTATGGTTGGGAGAATTGACTGAAAAAAGGAGAAAAAAACCACCTAATCCATAAGTACAAAAAGCCCCACAAAACATATTTTTGAGTTGATTGCGATGAGAAAGGAATCTGAGCCCTGCGCCCTGTTTAGACTTTCCTGTTTGGTTATTTTCCTTCTGAGTGTTTCTCTTCTGGGTAGTGTACCCTTCCTAGAGGTGAGAAACTGGACTTCTGTGCCTGAAGTCAAATGCCTTCATAAGGTTTCCTTGTAGAGAGATCTCAGTTTATTTCTTTTTCCTTGATTTTCTGCATGGCTTTGCTTATGAAGAAGAGGCTGTCTTCAGACAAAAGTTTCTTTAGCTGCAGCATATTGTGCTTGGCACTGGTGAACTGTCACAGCCTTGTCGTGGTATCTCACAATCACACCGTCATTTCACTCTGAACAGAGCCTGGTTTGAAGGAATTACAAATGCTTTTCATTACTACTAATACTTCTTTAAATTTTTGTAATTCAGAAGAAATTTTATAATTCAGGGCAAATAAGCAATTTTTGCCAGAGCAAACAATTATCAGGAAATCTTAAACAGTATTGTTCTTGTGATGGTCATAGATACAGGATAAAGCACACATTTAGCAATTGTGGCCAGTGTCTTGATCTTGATTATGTCCCATAAAAAGAACTAAGGAAAAAAAGTGAATGACTGTTACTTTGGCTCATATTTTCTTTTATAAAGATAAAACCCTGCAAACAATCTTCTGAGGCAATATTCACACTATTGTAATTTGTTTTTAGTGAAAGAAAGGCAGTGGTAGAATGCATTTCTGCGTACAACTTGTTTGATTTTGCTAAGGTGTGGCCTGAAAAAGGACAAAGGTTCCTCATGGGCCACTGTATGTACAGAATTTTGCACTAGACTGCTTGGGCTGATATATCTGCATAGCCACTCATGATCTTTTGTCTGGTTAATCAGACAGTGATTCACAGTCCTCTAAAACTAAACTTACATGGATTTTTTTATGATAGCAAGGTTAAGTCTTTTCTTTCTAATTCATTGTGCAGTGCCTCTATTTTTTTATTGCCTCCTGATGTTTTTCTTCCTCTACTCTAAAATCCTTACCATTTCTATAACATGATAAGAAGCTAGTCTTGCTATTACCTTCACTGTAAGGATTGTAGAACAGCAGGAAAAAGTCACCACTATAGATAAAAATCCTAAAATTTATACTATGATCATTCCTTTTCTTGGATGGAGACACAGAACCTGTTAGGCCATCTTGCTAAACTGGTGAGAAAAAGAAAAGTTAAAGATGAAAGAAAAATTGTACGAGATATTAAAAATATATAGTCTCCTGAATCAGAAAGAAACAAAAAATCATTGAAGTAGAAAATAGAGCTTCTAAAAATGAAAGGGAAAAAATGTATTGATGCCACAGGGAGATGTGCTAAAAGTGAAATTAATTCTAGGAAAGATGCCAGTAACATATACACCACTTCATGAGAAGAATAAATAGTCCTGGAGAACATAATGATTTCCTGGAACAAGTGACCAGCAAATTAAGAAAAATCATAAGGCTGATAAGACTAGGAACAGATGGGAGATAGCCAGGAAACCTAAAGAAAAATGTATCTCTGACCTAACCATTCATATTTAAAATGCACAGGAACTAGGGGTGCTGGGAATCGACAGTGGACAAATTGTCTTAGTACTGTAAGGATTCCTGAGCACTTAGGGAAATTCAAAGTGCCCAAATGGTTTTGTGTTTTGTCAGGAAAAGTGTGAATTAAATGAGAAGCATATTTTGTTTAGTCTTTCTTTCCATGAACATGGGTTCCAACTTCTAGCTTTCTAGCAATGATCTCTGGATATTGCATCAATATGATTGCTAAAGCCTGGGAAACAGAGAGTTGATTTAATTCAGTGGTTGTGCTGTTGGCTATCCTAACATCATGAGAATTTTGTGATGTGTAAAGTTTTCTATTTAGAAGTAATTACAAAGCTTCCACTACTAAGCACTAAGTGCATTGGATAACACTTGTCTTATTTGTCAAAACCTGCAACTTACTTTGTGTAATCTCAATTATTTTAATACCATACACAGCTTTGCCTTCTGTCTGCACTCCTTCCCTTTTAGTCCACTAAAATGAGCCTAAAAGAATAGATAGAAGATAACAGAAACTTCAGTGTGTATGAATTGGGTATTTTGTTCATGAGCTGCCCACCCATTATTCTAATTACACTGATTTCTATTGATAGAAAAGTGAAGCTCTGTTTGAAAAAATACCCCTTGCTGAAGGTCTGCTCACTCATATTAAATAGAAAGGAATGGAAGTAGAAACTTTCTAGTACTCTAAGAATCAGGTCTTACTGTCCAAGAGCTTTTTAGTGTCTTAATTGCTTTTCTATATCAAATCTGATTGGATTAGGTATTTAGCTCTTCATATAGTGACTGAATGTTTGGTCCTGTGGATTGAAATAAATGGTGTAGGAATTCCTTGGACCAACAGAACATTTAGCAATTTATGTGTAATTGAGCAAGTATATATCCATCAAAAAAGAATCACAGAATCATTTAGTCTAGAAAAGACCACTGAGCCCAACCATTAACCTGCTGCCAAGTCCACCACTGAACCATGTCCTTAAGTGCCACATCTACACATGTTTTAAATACCTCCAGGGATGGTGACTCAGCCACTTCCCTGGGCAGCCTGTTTCAGTGCTTGACAACCCTTTCCATGAGGACGTTTTTCCAAATACCCAATCTAAACCTCCCCTGGCAAAACTTGAGGCCATTTCCTCGAGTGCTTGTTACCAGGATGGAGAGACCAGAACACTCCAGTGCCTCAATGTTTTTCTTGTAGTAAGGGGTCCATTATGTTTAATTTTTCTTAATATAAGCCTTAAAAAAAAGTAAAAATTCTTTTCTCTAAATTACTGATAGAACCTGCCAGCACTTTTAGTTCACGAACTTTCACATCTCCATCTTATGTGACTTAATTAATAATAGTATCTCTGCTCATTGTTAGCGAATCAATGTGATGAACAGATTTTTAATTGTCTGAAAGCAGCCTGAACTAAATGTATTCTAAAATTTTCATCAAGGTGGCAGAGGAGGAACTTCAGAGCTGGAATAAAAAAGCACTAAAGGCAGAACTACTAAAGGCAATAAAAAGTTGAGTAATGAACCAATGGTCTTCAGTGTTTTTGCTATAGTCTTGTACAGTCCAACTGTAAACAAGGAGATTCTACAGCAAACCAAATAATTTCAGGATTTATTAAGAGCATTTTGGAACATTATGGATGTTTTCAGGAGAGTCAGGTCATTTAAACTATATTGATTTGTGTTCAAATCATTGTCACAGTGTCACAACTGATTCATGTCTGATGACATTTCCATTTAAAAATACTTATTTTTTAAAAAGTGTCTAGACCTTTCTATCTGCAAATAATTCACAATTACTTCCACACATGTCCTGAATATACAAGAGCAATGAGTAGATTTTCCATTTGCATTCCCTTCGTTAATTTTACCTATGTCTCCACAGGGCTCTGTTCCAAAGTCTCTAAAAATTGTTCACAAAAATTCTGGAATGTTTTACCTAATGCCATGATTTTTAAAATTATATTTAAAAGAAAACGAGAGTTTAAAAAGTCAAGTAATCTACCTTCCGAATCTTGAACTACAAACACTTCAGAATGTATATTAGGATATCAGGTCTTGTGATATACTTCTAAGAAGTCGTCCAAAAATAGGATAGTCATCAGTGTAGAGCAAAAGAGCGTCACTAAGACTGTTGTGCTGTAATAATTAATTAAAATGTTATTATCCCTCTTTCTTTCTCTTTCACTAACCTTTAAGGAGTGTAAATACAACTATTAGTAGTTTCCCTGTTGGATTTATTGGACTACTCTTGTCTGATTTTGGAAAAAATCTGCTCATGGAATAAGGTAAAAAAATTAGTGAAGTGTTAATGGCAACAGTTAAATTCAAAAACTTACAAAAAAATGAAATATCAGTAAAAGAATGTATGACCAGGAAAGCACACAGATGAGTAGTGAGTAAAAAATAGTATGGTATACACACAAACCTTAGCAGTATTTTAAAATTCCATGTGGAAATATTTGAAGCTTTCATGTATTTCAGCTTTTGTAATTCATAGCTTTTCCATCCAGATAGAGATTGTGTGGAACTTCAATTGCCTTCAGTGGAAACTGTAGGCTTGAATGTTAGAACAAACATTTTCCCTTGTCATAGCAAGAACTCAATGTATTAAACTTCTTGACATCCCGTTACTGAGATACAGAATATAAATTAAGTTCTCTATAATTTATCATCAGCAAATCTCTTTTTTTTGTTGAAGATTCTTTTTTGAATATTCATCCTAATTCATATTCTGTTCTTTTAGTTTATCGCTGAAGCAAGTGACAATAGTTCCGCTGCAGTGACCCAACTTTTAAAAATTATCAAATAAAAAAAATCTTTATGTAATTATTGCCAAAATAACCAGAAAGATGCCTCTTTGAAAGAAATGTTTGAAATATCTTTTGCTTTCCATGCTCTTAGTTTTAATATAGGTTTCACAAAATGAGGACTCGTATTTGGCTGATTAGTAGCTGAACTAAGATTTCTGTCTCTTTCACTGTATCAAAAAATGAACATGCAATTATTTTCACTTGAAGGATTTTTTTTTCTAGCACAACATTCTGCATCCAGTGGTGGCCATAAAAAAAAAGTAGGAAAAGCATTTGTGTCTTCCTCTATCTGCCTCTCTCTTCTTCGCAGACAGTCTGTGCCTCCAAAAGTTTTCATCTTGCATTTCTTGAATACATTAGAGCTTGTTTTCTGCTTCACATTATCTACCTGGTGTTTCCTAGAATCCATGCAACCTTTTTTCTTCTCTCTAATATGTTACAAGATCATCTATAACAGGATAAATTCCATTGTAGTGGGTGTTATGTGACCCCAGACTGGAGGATATCCTATTGATATTTGCTATACTGAAATATTCTGTGACCCCAGAAGTAAAATTTCATCAGTTTTATTCTGTACTTTAATAATAAAATAAATATGTCTATTAATACTCTCGTGACTTGCTGGAAGTTTAGAAGTAAAGTAAGCTCATTGAGATGTTCTTTCCTTCTCTGTGGTTGGTTGCAAAGTGTTATTTCTGTAAATATCTTAATTATTTTGGAAAAGAAAAGTGAAGGATATTTGACATTTGCATTAATTTTCAACAGCACTTCAGAGTACAGTATTAGACTGATTTGTTTCCAGATTCTTGTCTCCACCATGGGCTTTAGAATGATTAGATAACCATTGCGTTCTGAGGCTGGAAATCTCTCAGGAGTCTTGATTAATGTCTTAAAACCATTTGAAAACTGCAGATTTAGATCCAAAGGCAAGTACAGGTGCTCTTTCTTTGTATTTATGGTAATTGATATGACGTGCAGTTCAGATGAGACAACAATTTTGCAATTACAACTAGTTCATATTTGTACAAGGCCCGTTGATAGAAATATAATAACAGGGAGCTATAATTCCCTCTGGCAAAGTTATTTGACTCATTAAAGGAAATATACTGGCATTAAGAACAAACAGTCTGATATATGTAACAGAAAAACCAATGGAAAGTCACTCACACTTTGTCAGAACTGATTGTACAGGATTATTTCATTCTGTTCCTGAATAGAAGATAAAATGGATCGGTCTGCACTATATTAAAAAAAGAAGAAGCCAAACTTACTCCGTATTTATAGTCCTGTCCTACAGAGTGCTTGTTGTTTGCTTTGTGACAAATCAACATCTGTTATGTATCAGTCCAGGGACACAAGCCGCTTACGAGGCTTGTACTATTCAATCCTGAAAGCAGTTTTGCAGATTTCAGCAAAAAGAAATATTTCAGAATCAAATAATTGAATTTTCGAAGAACTTTTCAGTGCCCTAGGCACAGATGGTGTATATATCAAGAAGGTTGCTGATCACATTACCTAACCCTAACCCTAACCCCTGACCCTAACCCTAACCACCCTAACCCTAACTAGTACCCCTAACCAGTGGCGTAACCACTGCCCTAATACTATCACTAACTGGTACCTTAACTAGTACCCTGACCCTAACTAGTACCCTAACTAGTACTGTGACCCTAACGAGTGCCCTGATAGTCACACTAACTAGTACACTAACTCTGTCTTCCCATAACCTCTGTCCTATTATGACCCAGACCTGTGTCAGGTGACTGGTCATGTGAGTGGCCTGGGTCAGGTGACCGGCCAGTAGGTGACCCCCTGCGGGGCGGGGATGACGTGTTGACAAACGGGGAGCGGGAATGACGTGGCGACGCACGCTATAAATAAATATGAACTTTATTTCTCACACAAAGTTAGAAATAAAGTTAAAGTTACAGAGAAAAAGAAAGAAATAGAGAAAGAGAGAGAGAGTTAAAGAAAAGAGAAATAGAGGAAAAAAAGTAGAGTTGAGAAAAAAGGAAATAGAGAATAGTGGAGGTGGAGAGAAAAGGAAAGAGAAACAGAAAAGTAGAGTTACAGGAGAAATAAAGACAAACAAAGAAATTGAGTTAAAGAGAAACAAAGCAATAAGGAGAAATAAAGACAGACAAGTAAAGTTAAGGGGAAAAGGAAACAGGAATAAGGAGAAACAAAGAAATAGAGGTAAAGAGAATCAAACAAAGAGAAAGAGCAGGAGGGAGAAACAAAGTTAAGGACAAACAAAGAAATGGAGTTAAAGGAGAGAAAGAAACAAAGCAATAAGGAGAAATAAAGAAACAAAGAAAGAGGTAAAAAGAGAAACAAATAAATAGTTAAAGAGAAAAATGGAGAAACAAGGAGAAATTGAGTTAAAGAGAAAAACAGAGAAACAAGGAGAGTTAGAATTTAAGAGAAACAAAAGCAACAGAGTTAAAGAGACAAATAGAGAAAGCAATAAGGAAAAATAGAGAAACAGAGTTAAAGAGAACAAGAGAAACAACAATAAGGANTCAATACAATATAACAATTTTTCTATTTCTGGAAAACTTACTACATTCTGCTTTATTGTTACAGGAAACCCAAAACAACAGCAGCACACAGAGAATATAACATTCATTTACCACATGCACCTCCTTCAGCTTACACACAATCTCACCCTCGCTCTCATCTCGACCGCTCTCCTCCCCCTGACCCCTCGGGAACGGGGTTCCCGAGAGACTCCAAATCGTCCTGCCTGACAAAACCCCGGTCCTGGCATGGTCCGCACCCGAACCTTGGCGATGAACGTCGCCTCACAGACCGGCCGGGACTGAGGAAGAAAAAACCCAGCGGGGGGAGGGAAAAAAAAAAAAAAACCCCGCTGGGGATTTTTTATTCTAAATTTAAATATGTGTTAAAAACCTGAAAGGCAAAAATCATGGATTTATATGTGTACGAGGGCAGGAAGGGCAGGCAAACTGGTTTGGGTTTAAAGACATTAGTCTAGAAGGTAACCTAGTCCCCACTTCTCCTCTATCTTCCTTTCTCCAGAAGGAAGAGAAACCATGCCATTGCCAACACTTTAACTAGCTTGATTAACGAGCTCTGTTCTGCCAGCCTTCCTGTAATCTCTTCTGAAGTTTTAGGTTTGGTTTAATACAGTCTAGTCTGGGGTGAGAAGTTGGCTGCTTTTAATTTTTTCTGAATCATTAAACCAGAATCTAATTGGCACTCATAATTGAGGGGGAAGGCTTCTTCCCCTTTGAACTGACTCAGATAACAACCAACCAAAATTAACTAGATGCACAGAAAAGGAGCTGACAGCGGTGTATTCTGCTTTTTTCAGATATGCATGAAATTTGCATTTGGAAATGTGATACAGCCAAATGCAGGGTCCAGAATTCATCTTTTGTAGTGACTTCTTAAGGAAATGCTTGTGATCAGTAAGTATAAGCAGATAAGAAGATCTGAGTGTTTCTGTGAATCTTGATGTCAGCTCTTTCTCTTTACTGTGGGATTGTTTTAACTAGAATTTCCAGGATTTAACATTTGAGATGCTTTCTTACTTTTCTTCACATTGAGTTGATCCACTCTGATCCATGTCTGTAGGTGGCACTGATCCTTCACTATAACAGTGGCAGGGAAATCATGAATGCAGTGAATTGCAAAAAAGAAATCTTATTTCTTTAAAAAGATATGTGTGCGTGGTTGGGAATCTGGTGGTAACATGAAGCATATATGAGCCTACAAAGCTCACAATACCGTAAGAGTGAGGACAGACTGTCTTTAATTTAACCTATAGAGAATATTTTTATAAAATTTTATTCTGTATGTTTTGGCATGTTTTCCTTTCAGTTTTCTTTTCTCAAGAGCATTAGAACTTGAAGCAAACAAGAACTGAAAATCTGACCAGCGCTTCATGCATGCTTGGTTTACTTGGAGTCAAAAAATGATTTTACGTTTTTTCTGGTTGAATAATTTGTGGAGTGATGTATATCTGCTAGGAATGGTGCAAGATTCCAAATAGCATACATCAAGGTTTCTGAATATCTGGTATAAACCTATTTTTACATTACTATTTTACATTATTAATGTAAATAAACCTATTTTTACATTATTATTTTATTATTTTACATTATTAAGACAAATTTCTGTTAGTAATATCCATTCTAACCAAAACAGGTGCTGTTAGATTTTAAATGCAGTAAATAATTTAGGTGCTGTAAACTTGAAAATACTACAGCCTTGGGTTTGGCTATGTGCAATAAGGTCCTCTTGTCCGGAGACAATTAGTTGCCCAAGAGAAAAAAGACAGGAATTTGAAAGATGAATAATGTAAATTAGACAGAAAGAAACATTGAAGAGAGTAATACGGCCTGTGGCCATTTATTCAAAGACAGATTAGAACTCAGATCCACTAGAGAAGCTGAGCTCTGGAGTTTTCTTTCATGTAGTATTCTCTTTAAATCAAATTTTCATGCCATCTTCATCCCATCCTAAGACAGTAAGATTTAGTTTACTTTGGTTCACTGTCACAGTAAGCCTGGAGGAATGTCATAACTGGTAGGCAAGGTGTTCTGCAGCAAACACCCATTGTTTTCCAAGCTGTTCCAATGGTATAGATTAATAAATATTTATTGAAGCAGGGATTTGAACTGAACTCTCCCACAGAAATATCCTGACCAATTCTGTAAGCCGTTGTGTCAGTCTGTTACCTCTCCCTTCTCCCTCTAGCCCATAAATATGTATTTATTTGTAGACTGCAGGACATCTCTAAATGTTTTTTTTCTAGAAGAATCATCAATGTCTTGGTTTTTCGGTCCTTCAGCTTACATGGAGGTGTGCTGGATTGAAGTTGAAAATAAAGAATTTGTTCAAAACTATTTTAATCGCTGGATTGTTGAATGTATTTGGAACTATGTGCTTCATAAATATCTTATCAAAAAGGGATACTTCCATGTTATTAGTGAAACTGGCAAATGAGATGTCAAGGGGAACACCTAGCCTGAGTATAAGAAGGACTTTTGTCTCAAACACCTTGTCAACAGTAGGTCTTAGGTGACAGTGCTAAGTAGTCTCAGCTGGAAAACAGTTTTCTAGATTTTGCTGCTAGGAACTTTGGATTTTATATGTGCATTTCTTAAATATAGAAATCCACTCTGAAGAGTTCCTGAAGATTTTGGATGTCTCAGTTCTAGTTCTTGTCCTAGGGTGCTTGTATTACAAAGTGTGTCTGAAATTACGTGCAAGCTGTTTCCAATCAGGAGGTAAACTTTGCCTCCAAGGCAGAGCAGCAGGGTTCATCACAGTGAATCCAAAATGTTGCCTCAAGCCTGACTGGTGTGCCTTAAGAAGATTTCCCTCCTTTTAACTATAGTAAAATTTATTCCAGCATGCACACATGTTTCCTTAAATGAGGATTTGGCACTGAGGAAACTAGCATTAGGGTTGAATACATTTTTTATAGTCTGTTTCTTACGCCAAGACTATTACCTTTCTTTTGGAGGGGAAAGCAACTGCAAACTGTAAAAAAAGTGGGAGGGGAAAACTGTGACTTGGATTGGGTTATTTCTTTCCCCAGTTTTTTGATCTAGAAATATGGGGAGTTTTTCATCCTCTGAGGTCTTTATGCTTCATTGGGACCAACTTTCCAGAAGTAAAAAATCTTGTTCTACTCAGGTGAAAGGGAACTAGTAGGTGCTGTGCCCAGAAATGTTGTCTTTGGGAGCAGAGACAAAGGGTTCCTGCAAGTAAGAGCTCTGTCACAAATAGAAAGGGGGTATCTAAAGCCCACAGGGGGTTCTCACAATTCTTCCTAAATGATCTTCACAGTTTTAACTGAGGATACTGTTTCCCTGTGCTCAGATATTTACTCCAGTTCCTTCCTGTACCTTTCCTCATAATTTGTTTGTTTCAGCTGTGCTCTTGCTTTCCCTTTAATTCATGTCCTTTCCCAGTACTAAGTTTTCCCATTAAGTTGTTAAGGTTCTTGGTAGAATCTGCCAACAACACTTCACATCTTGTACATAAGATGCTCATTGAGTATGGTGAAACGATAATTGCCAGGGATAATTCACTAAGGAGAAGAAGCAGGTAGACATACTGAGAGGGACCCCAAGGTGCCAATATGGTTAGTGTGATAATGGTATCATTTTCAGAGCTGTGTAGGTCCCACAGACAAAACAATTCAAAAGGAGTATTTGAAGGACAACAAAAAAAGCTTTTATTCTCTCTTGCTTAGAAGGGTTTCTGAGTGGAAGAGGTTGCAAGGAAAGTTTGAGAGACCCACAAGCAAGTAAGGAAACCTGGCAGAGAGCATGCAGAAAATAACAGATTGCTAAGACATAGGAGATGTAGCACCACACTATGGCTTGGCAAATGTGAAAGGGAAAAATAACAATATCCATATTCCACATACATAATTGCAGGGCATTGTGAATTTTAATAATGCTATGCCACATTGTTGAGATTTTATTTTTCAGAATGTGGATGTAGGAAGTAATTCAAACAGATTTTGATTTTTCCTTGAGACAGTTAATGAAGACTTTCATTTGTTTAATTTTTATTTGCACAGTTTGCATCAAAGCGTGTCTTAACTGGTGTGACTGAAAGCAGGATTAAGGGACATGGTTGGTGGAATAAGGATAAAGGCCTAGCCCATATCTAAGAAAAGGTGGTCTCACCTCATGTTTTAGTATAAATGCAAATTCTGAGAGAACATGACAGGATTAATAAAGGAGACTTAAAAAAAAAAATTTAGTGAAGGAACCTGACCTACTCTCTCTGAACAGCAAATACAGGGTCTCATAGAATAGAAGATATTCTGGCTGCAAAAGCCAGATATGGAGAAGTCTTAAAGAGCAGATCAAGAGTAACAAACTTTTAATCAGCCTGAGCATCCTCTCATTGCCCCAGTTCTCTGTCTGCAGGAGCTGATGATGCTACAGAGGTCATTCTCACACCCACCGTTGCAGTCACTCTCTGAAAGGTACCTTGTAGCCCTGTAAAGTTTGTATCCAAGATAAAAAACACTCTCAAAGGATTTATTTTTCCTCAAAAGATTGCCTTTTGCCAGTTGGTTATGGCTGTTTATTAACAGCCATATAATTTGTGACTAATTCATTTTTCCCTGCAGCAATGGCAGCAAGGTCCCTTCACAGCTGAGAAGTGAGCAGCTGAATTGCGCCTTATGTTTGCACATCAGGCAAAGTCATATGGAGAAAAACTGAAGCATATTTTTCTTCACAGTCAAGAATGGCTGTGGAAGCACAGCCTTTCAGAGACAGCCGTTTTAGACACAAATGTATAATGAATGAAGACTGCTTATCTACATAAAATGCATATTTGTATTCATAAACCCTGAATGCAAGTAGTCTCATCTTATTCCTGACGCAACTTTTTTTTTATTCTGAAAGCATTTTTATCTTATATCACTATTAGGCTTAGTGAGTTTTTAAAATATTTAATTTAAGTGAAATAATAAAAGCCTGTTGTTGTTTTTCAAATTAGCATTAATTCCATCTAGTGTAAATGTTTCTGCAATTTGTGATACTACTCTACCAAGCTAAACATCAACTTAAGTATTTGAAAATTTCAGTAATTTCAGCAGATAATTACGCACATTATGTATTTGTTGATTTAGATGCCTGAAAATATTACTACAGTGCTCTGGCTTGCTGAATAAAGTATTAATAAAATGTACCTATAACCTGGGCCTTCATTTTTCAGAGATTTTATTGAAAAGAGGTGATCTACTTTTGTGGTGGTACGATTTAAAAATCTACAGTTTCTTTTACTCCATGAAGGTTGCAGGAAGCTAATAGGGAGCCGTATGCATTTCTAAACTACTAATTCTGTTAAATGTACCTGTAAATAGAGAATCACCTTATTATGAACTTGATAGTACATGTCCAGTTAAGTTCATTTGCATACCACATGCATGACAGTAGATTAGCTGAGGGAAAACAAAACACTAAACATGCAGATTGTTGAACCCTTGTTTTCCCATTCAATTTAAAAGTCTTTGAGCTGGTAGAGAACAATCAGAACATACAGCTGAACTAGTTAGCATCAATCTGTTACTATTTTGAGTAAATTATTGAATAATTATCCCCAAGTTCATCTCTCATCTGACACCTCTCTCATTTCAAGTTAGAAGATGAAAGGGAAGAAGTACCAGGTGAGGTTAATGATTTCTGTATGGATGTACAGAAAATGAAGATTTTTACTTGTTTTAATGTCTGTGGATGTCTAGATGCAACTTGTCCATTGTGAGCAAATATGATGAGATAAACCTTTGTTTTCAGAGCTGCTAAGGTTTGAAGACCTGTACAGTGGCCATGCCAACTTTCAGGTCAGCTGGGCTCAGAATGATTAGTTGGAAACACAGGCATAGTCCAGGAAAATGTAAAATACTAGCCTGCAGTGTTATATTTGATTTCCTTATTTTTAAGGCTAGTGGTGCTGTTTCCTAGACCTGTCTTTGAATTTGGTATCCCCAGAAAAAAATGGTTCTATTCTTCACAACTTAAAAAGGACTCAGAGAAGAAGAGAAGCAGAGGGAACTCCTGCTGGAACGTAGGGGAGGTATGGATTATGCCTTCATTTATATTGAAGCTATTAGTGGCAAAACCAGGAGGTGTCTAGCTTAGGGAATTCTGTAGCTGCCAGTATGTGAAGAACAGTTACCACAGTATGTGGAAGGAATGGTGATGCATGCATTGGGAACATGAGGGTGCATATCTGTGTTTTCCCTCAAGGATTTCTCCCATCTAGAGGTTAGTCTGTGAAGGCACAATTAGAACTCTAGAAAACTTGTCATAAAACTTCCTGGAGTGCTAACTAAAGAAAAGAGGTCTCACAACAAAAGGAGGGATTTCTCTAAGAGAATGGTGTTCATCCTTATGCAGAAGTCGAGTATAAGGTTTAAGCATGACTTGAATGATACTTACTAAGGCAGTGATTGAATACGTAAAGCTCTGTTGAGGAAATTATGCTGAATTTAGTGAAGTGTTAATTTGAAAATTAAGTGAATTCTTGTATAATGTGTTACAAAGCTTCTTTAAAAAAGATGTTGCCATCATTATTATTGGTTGCAAATCTTTGCCAAGAAGGTGCTACTTTATTCTGGAAGAAAATATTAAAAAAGTTCTGACTGCATAGTAAGTGGCCAGGCTGTGTCACCTAGACATATATATGCACATGCTCCTTCCTAATGTCTTTTTGTCTCCTCTGGAAACTCATAAATCTATTCTCTAGTGCAAGTATGATTATATCTGCAAAAACCATTTTGATGGAGTGAAAAGATTTTGGAATATATTTGTGCTAATTTGGAGCCATATTATTTCCCTGAAACTGTTCCCTTCTCAGGCCACACTGTGAGATAAAACCACACTGTGCCTTGAGTACCTCTGCAGGCATCCTCTTTGCGAATCAATGATCATTAGAATTTGGCTATTTTGTTTGCTTTTGACCTTTGGTTTCTCCATTGTAATGGACTGAGGCTTCCCTCTCCATTACAGGATGCTGCAAACTATTTCCAGAAAAAAACCGTATTTCTGACGGAATGTTTTTCATTTTTGATCAAGAAAAATAAATTATGACTGTGGTATCACAATGTATAGATATATCAGTTGAAAGAGTGGTCTTGTTTTAATGCAATAAAAATAAGGAATCCTTAATTTTCATATAAAAAAATTGTATACTTGTATAAAAAATAGATACTTGTCTGTTCAGAAAGTAAGCTGTAAGTAGCAGTCTCTTATTGCAAAAATAATTATGTTTTTTTTTATTTTAATGTATCTGCTAGCTACTTACATTGTGAACACCTATTTTTCAAAAACTGGGTTCTCAAGTGTTTTTTCTCTGATTATGCTGAATTTCAAAGCTTAGTTACTAGAAATATTCTTAGAGAACAATGCAAATGTGTCATTAGCT
The DNA here is from genome assembly GCA_013399225.1 of Rhipidura dahli. NCBI lineage: Eukaryota > Metazoa > Chordata > Aves > Passeriformes > Rhipiduridae > Rhipidura > Rhipidura dahli. The sequence continues at coordinate 255,327 of VXAC01004557.1, read as the reverse complement.
GTTTTCTTGTAATGGTGGGCTCTCTCATCTGAAACATAAAACTTGAAATTCATTAATAGTTTTGTATTTAATTGCCTGTTTGGTAGTCAGTTTTTACCAGACTTTTCTTTATTATGCTTATTAGAACTGGTTGACTTATTCATCATTAATATTCCTAACAGTTTTTGCTGGCATTCTTCACATACAAATAATTTCTGATTTCATCCTCATTTCTGTCTTTGAGTTAACAGGCTGGATCCAGTCTCGGGAAAGTAGAATATGATTGCTGGTTCTAACTGCACTTCTGTTTGAAAGATTGGCTGATGTAACCTAGGGCTCAGGCACGAATGACTTGATTCAATTTTGTGAAAGTTAGGAACTGAAAACAGATAAACATAAATCTTGCAAAACCAAATCCATACTGATTGTATTTTAGAAGCTTAGATTAGTCATATAAAGTAGGAACCTCTTAGTTTTGTAGACTCCCTCTGTAGATAGTGAAGAAATACATGTTCTGTGGGGAGTAAATCAGATCGCACAAAAATTAATCCACTTCCATAGGGTAGCCTGTCTCTCTGTGTGTACTATGACAGAAATACTGAGTGACTTTGTTCCTTACTTGGACATTTATACATACCATAAAGTTATGAAGCTGAACCTGGATCTAAGCATAAAGTACTGTGAATGGTCGCTAGGGAATTCTGAAGGGTGTGTTTAAGTGCTGTCTTCTCTGATGCACAGTTTATAATTCACAGAAGTACCTCTGCCCACTTCTGGCTCACAGCTGTAAAATTATCTTGGAGTTAGTTATCACTCATCCCTTTCTCACAAAATTCTGTTGAACCTGAAGATTGCTTTTTTCTGGCAGATTACTGCTAAAGATCTTTTCTGAGGTGAAAGAGATTGTTCTCTGTGATGAGAGTTGAACCCATTTTTAATACCAAGACAGATGGAGTGGGCAGAAAGGAAAGAAATTTGCCATGTCCTCGTGAAGTGAATACTTTGTTAAGAAAGCAGGTTGAGCCGTTCTTCAGCTCCAGGGAACTTTCCTCCTTACCAGCTGATTGAAATGGCACCACGTTTTCTTCTTGCACCTTCTGTTCTCTTTTTGGAAGAGTTTTACAAGACATCTTATTTCGTAGATATGGTTTTAGGAAATATGCCAAACATAATACTACATGGTTAGGTAGTAAGGGAAAGCATCATGTTCAAAATGAGACATTTGGGCAGTGAGAATATCAGACCCTGTGGAAATCCAAGTGTCTGTGAGGTTACAGATCAGGTTGTCTATAATTTAGTAACAAAATAATGTTTGGTCTCCATTATGTACTTAGATCTGAATGAACTATTCCTTATCTGTAAAATATTTTTTATTTTTTATCTTGTAAAATACCTGGGGAACACTTTTTTTATATTATATTTAAAAAATCGTCACTTCTATTATATGAGTAGGAAAAGTAGACTGTAGTAGACCCTAGAACCATATGATAGTGGTTCTTGTCTCTTATTGCATTATTATAACTATTGTTATAATTCTTTTCTTACTAGAGAGTGAGAAATGGTAAATAAATAAGGTATTAGCATGGAACACATTTATAGTGCATGAAAACTTGGATGAAAAATGATTTCTGTGAAAAAAAGGTGGGGTTTTTTTGGCTTTTGGTGCTTGAGAATCATCTATGTCTGCTTCTGTTGGTAAGAACACATGCATATCCCTTCCTGTGACCCAGAAGTAAGCAGGTTGATCTGAAATACTGGGATCCTTGAATTCTTTGTAGCCTGTGGGCTGGGGACTGCATTGGGCAGACTGCACGGTTGGCCTCCCTTGTTCTCTGTCAAGTCCTAGACCAGAGGATTGTGAGCTTTCATGGGTCTTTGAAGAGTCCTGTGTGACAGAAGCACGGATCTTAAATCTGCTTTCTTCACTTCAAGTTGCAACTCAGAATAAGAATTGGTATACCTGCTTTCAGTTTAATTTATTTTTATGGTATCCTGAGTATTTGGCACTTACAAATATAATGCTGATGAAATCTGAAACAGACTTACACTAGGTTTAAGAGCCAAGAAAAGATACATAGAAGTGTAAAGATTTAGGGAAATGTTCCTGACCATATTACAGATTCACTTTTTGGCTATATATTTCTGAGCAGTGCTGTACAGTTCTCCCAGCATTTTATCCTTCTAAAAGGAAGTGTCGTAGAAAAGAAATCTAGGATTCCCCTTTAGCAGAACAGGAAAGTTAAACCCTGTTTATATGGATTCAATCCTGTGCAAAATTAGGATCGCAAGTCATGTGACACATCCTTTGCAGGTGACGGATTCTTTCAGTGTACCAGGAAGGGGTGTAGGTGACCACCTTAGTTTAGATGTGTGCCTTTTATGTGATGATGCACAGCTGGAAAAAAAAGCTGGACACAAAATACTTGGTCAAGGAAATACATTCTTCTGTGTGTATGTGTATGCATACCTGCTGACACACACACACACACACACCGAGGTGTGTATACTTATGTGGCATCTTTACCATTCAGGAACGTTCAGATTCTGCTCAAAACGGGCAGGTTATTAAAAATTGAAACATTCATTCATTTACCTTTTTAATTCAGCTTGCATGTACAAAACTATTATCTCAGCATTTGAGTGAGCCCTGCTTGTCAGTAGTTTAAGTAATTAAAGGGTTCAGTGGTTAAATATTGCTACAAGTAGTTCAAAAATGAATTGTTATTTTTAAAGACAGGTTGGGAGAGAAGCACACATGAATAATAAATATGTGGTTACATGCATAGATCTGTAGCTGAAAAAACAGCTGCTGACAACTCACTATTTTTCAGCACTTTTATTCCTTAAAAAAGGCAATTGGTGAAATTACGGTTGAGGGTGGGAAATATGAAGGAATGAAGTGTTAATGACAGTTTCCATTTTGAAATTCAGCAATGACCCTCATAGCAAAGGAAAATCGATGCAAACATCACACTTATGGACCAAAACTAATCATGTCTGTTCCATTTGTCAGGCGTTAAATCACAGAGCTGAAATATTTCAATGAGCTATTTTAGTCAAACTAGTCTTTCTGAGATTGTCCACTTATACAAAATACTAAACTTAAAACCATCTATCTTGATGTAGCAAATGATTTTGTTTACAACTATCCTTATCTTGCCTAGAGTGAAGGTAGAGACCTTCCTCACTTTTTAATTTTTTAATTTTTTTAATAATTAGTCTTGTTAGTGAATTTTGATTGAAATTAATGGACACCTGTCTGCTGAGGGATTAGTCACAGCCACAGTCTCTCACTAACATGCTGACCTAAGAAACAATAATTCACATCACAATATTAAAATATTCTGCTCTCTGCATGTTTACATTATCAAATGTCAGCAGCTGTCCTTGCTGTGGGTGATTTTGAAGTTTTTCAGGGAAATGACTGCCACACATTTCTGTAGACAGTGGGATACATGGAAAATGACAATTTAATGACCAAAGCATTTGTTCTGCATCTTGTTTTCTCTGTCCTCTATTCTGATGAATTCACATCTTTAAACAAAAAGATGTATGAGAACTAAGAGACCTTGAAGAAGTTATAATATTAACAGATTCTAGTCATAGTCAGAGATATTTAAAATTATCTGCAATGTAATTAAAAAAATACGTATCTGTATCTGTGGTTACCCTGTCTTCCAGTGTCATTTGAAAAAATGTACAAACTCTCTTAAAGTTTGGTGTGCTACAGCAAGGTGGTTTACGTGACAATTCTTCAGCATTAGTACGTAAGACATTTAATAAGCAATTTCTGTGGTTGCTGTATAGAATGAAACATATTTCATTATCTTTACTAAAAAGAATAATGTGGCTGTTATTAAACTTAGAAGTACATCACAGGCTCAGACCAGTTCATATGAAGCCTACCATTTCAGGAATTCTATATATTGGTATTTTAAATTACTTTTTTTACCCCTGTAGCATAAATCTTTAGCTTCCTCAATTTCATAAATACTAGAACTCAGCAACTATATTTTAAAATGTTTTACATATCGTTGCATTATAGTATGGTTGTTTATCTTTGAAAGAGACATTGCTATCCTACTAGTTTCTGCAATAGTTAAATGTAATGTTTAGTAAAGAATGAGAGCACATTATTTTAGGTTTTACTGAATTGTTTTCTACTACTGTTGGCCTTGGAATTTATTTTTAATACTCTAGCTGTTTACATCTCAAGGCTTCAAACAAATATTTTCTAAGGGAACTCAAGTTCAAATTAAGATTATCTGATATAAAATGTAGAGCTCTATACTGTGCTAATTTTAAATGTTACACATACTAGCTTTCAATATTGCTTGTCACACTTTTTTTTTTTTCCCAGGAAATAAGTTCCACTGCCACGTGGAGGGAAAAAAGTGGCATCACAAGAACAGTGCAAATCATAGGAATTTGATTTCTAATATGTTAAACTGGATTTAAAGGAATCGGAACATACATGTACAAAAAACCACAAAAAATATTCATTTTGTATACTGAATATTCATGCCCCTGAATTAACTTCTTAAAACATTTGGTTTTCACTTCGAACAAGACTGGTGATATTCAGAGAGGTATAATACTTTTATGCCACTGAGGTCCACTTATACTACAGTGGTTTCTGGACACAGAAAAGCCAAGAAAACAAGTGGAAGTGTATTAGGTCTGGCTGAGCAGGAGTTCATTTTCCCCCAGCAGCTCTCCCAGTGCTGTGCTTTGCACTGGTAGCTGGAAAGGTGCTGATAACACCCCAGTGCTTTGGCTACTGCCCAGCAGTGCTGGCACAGCATCAGCGCTGGGGGTGGGCAAGAACTTGGGAGGGGACACAACCAGGACAGCTGACCCAAAGTGACCATATGGTGTCTGGTCACCAATAAAACCTCAGAGAAAGGAGGAAAGGAGAGAGCAAAGGGAATTTGTTACAACTTTTGTCTTCTGGGGCAACTACAGCCCATACCGAAGCCCTGCTTCTGGGGAAGTGGCTGGGCATTGCCAGCTGATGGGAAGTAAAGAATGTGTCTTTTGTTGTACTTTGCTTTCAAACATGACCTTTGCCTTTGCTTTATTAAACTGCCTTTACCATCTTTTTTCCATTTTCTCCCCAACTTTATTTTCCCTCTTCTCCTTATGGTAAACAGACACACTCTTTATTTCTTCCTCTTTTTTTCCCCCCATTTGACCAGGATCTGAATGAAAGTACCAGGGTAGCTTGAGCTGTTTCACCACAATAACTGGAAGAGGAAAATGTGTAATGTTTTCATATTTAAAACCTCTCTCTATTCTAGATCTGTCTAGTTTCACACCTCTTTATGAGAAATTCAGAAATAAGAGAGGAAAGTAGAAGTGTTGATAGCCCTTTTCTTGCAATACCATTTCTCTTGCTCAAAACAATGCCTGAGAATTTGACCCTGCTTGAGCAGGGAGGTTGTACAAGACGACCCCCAGAGCTTCCCTCCAACCCCAGCCATTCTGTAGTTTTGTGAATTGATTTTGTTGCATCTCAAAGGAAGGCATTTTCTAAGAGAGCTATTAGAAACAAGATGCTAACTGAGGTGTCAATGACCTCTACTTTCTAGGCATTCCTTGGCAGACATTACAAAGAGAATATTTCTGCTTTGTTTTGAAACTGTGAGAATATTCCCTGGTGACCATGTCCTGCCTGCTGCCTATTTCTCCCACAAAAGGTTGGTTCCATATACTAACTATTACATCCTTTCTATGCAAGGAGACAACTAAATTATTTAATCATGTTCAGCTAAAACCATGCTTTGCTTTTCATACTAAAGTACACCTTAAATCTTCTTAGGTTCAATCTCTCCTTTGCTACAAAAAATGTCAAATTTGTGGAAATGTAAAAATTTGTCTGCATCAGATAATACGTGTTTACTGGGTAAAATAACCCCCAACTTACTTACCTGAAATACCAATCTTTAATACTAGTTTCATTATTTTTAAAACAATGTCCATGTTAGAGGAAGACTGAAGGAGGTTTTTTTGGCCCTGATGAAACTAAGTAGTAATAATTAGTCCTATTTTATTTAGTGTAAATCATTTTCCTTAATCAAAAAGACCACAGTTTAGATTTTCCAGTCTAGTGATTAAACAGAAAACAGGCTGCAGTTTGAATTTGAACTGTAAAGCATTCAAAATGCACATTCAATTTAGGGCATACAAGCCCTTAGGGTGATGGAATAATCTGTCCCTATTCCTTCTATAGTCACCTGAGACCTACAGTATGGGTGTGAGGTAATTGCAAGGACAGATACCTGCTAGGAAAAGACCTACTTAATTGCAGTTACTATTCAATAGCTGTTGGTATAGCAATGGTTTCTGCATATTATTAATCTAGACTGGATTTAAAAGAAACCTTGAGGTGCTGCTTCTTCCTCTCTCCTCCAAGGTTTTGGATTGAAGTAAGGATGTAAGTACTGTAAACACGAACTTACTGAGTCATCCACTTACAGTCACAAGGAGTTAAATTTCAGTGTTAAGAGAGAATAACTGAAAAATTTTCCTTGTTTAATAAAAGGAAGTAAAGAGAATTTTTAAATTTTTAAATATAGCAGTAACTGCATGTGACTGTTTACTGTAAATGCAGATCTGTGGAAAGTGCAGCTGAAGCTGTGTTTGCAGTTGTGGCGTGCTGTAATGCTGATGTAGTAATCTAGAAAATGCACCACATGAACTTTTTTTGGTGGGCTCTGAGAGAATGACACTGTTTTCATACTGATAAGACAAAAAAGTCACCTTAAAACTGTGGTCCGAATCAGAGTAGAAGAAAATACAAAATTCTTAGTGTGCTGAAATGTTTGATGTTTTCCATGACTGCAACTTACTATTTTTGTTCATGCTTCCTTTTAAAGGATGTCAGTCCAAGCAAAAAAAATAAGTGTCAGCATAAATTGTAACTTAAAATTTTTGATACTGCAGGCTTGTTCATTGGATAGAAGATCAGTTCAGTGCCTGCAATCTTTGCAAACAGTGGTTCTGGCTTAGAAGATTGTACTGGGTCTGGGTGGGATAGAGTTAAATGTCTTCATAGCAGCCAGTGTGCTGCTGTGTTTTGGATTTGTGACTAAACCAGTGTTGATAAACATTTCTGGGCTACCTCTGAGCAGTGGCTTGCACAGTGGCAAAGTATTCTTTTTTTTCTCTCTCTGCTCTGTCTAATTGAGCATGCTGGGGGTAGGCAAGAGATTGGGAGGGGAAATAGCCAGGACAACTGACCTAAGTTACTGAAAAGGATATTCTGTACCATATAATGTCACTCGTGGCAGTAAAAGCTGGGCCTTAGGGAGGTGGTGAGTGATTTCCTGTGCATGATTTCTTCCCCCACCCCTCCTTTTTTCTTCACTGATTAATCTGTATTTTGACCAGTGAGTTTTCTTGCTTTTGCTCTTCCTGTTCCTTTTCCCAGCCTGCTAGGTAGGATGCGTGAGAGCTATGTGGATGTTTAGCTGCTAGCTGGGGTTACCCATCACACTGGTAAACTAATTTTTAAGTCTATAATCACCATTGCTGCACCAAGTTAGTACAACTCAGGTTATATCCAAAATACATCAGTACCCAGGGTATGAGAAAAGGGTAATATTGCCAACTTGTGTAGCATGACTACTTAAAGGGTGACCAAAATCTCCCTCACACCTGGCTGCATACATGAAAAAGCTGAAGAAAATAACAAAAAGTACAGCAAAGCCACGTCTCCACAAGAAACAACACATGTTAAAGTAGTCATGTTATTTCTTCCATGAGATAGGACAGCTCTAAACCTTGCTAATGGAATGTCTTGTAGGAGTTCTTATGTTTGAGAATGTCTTGAAATTTTTCTGACTAAAAATCTGATTTTTCTATGCTGCATTTTGGTACCATCAAATATACAGTCTTGTTAGAAAGATAAAAGGTAGAATTGGGATTTTTGTTATGACTACATTATTCTTCTGACCACAAGGATGCTTCAGCATGTTGTGACATGCATTTTGCTGTTTCGCCAGTATAATATCCTATTAAAGATACAAATCGGCATTCTGTCGGCGTACCACATCCCTGAGGTACTTCAGGAATTACCACTGAATTTCATTTTTCATTTAGCCGCTACATGCTGTACATTTATTAACAAAATGGAACTTGGGTAGATCTGCAGTGAACTGTGTTCACCCTTCAGGCAAACAAGCCCCTCAAAGCTCAGGAGTTTTAGCTCACAAGCTGTCTGCATGTCTTGCAAGTTTGCTTCTGTCTGCAAACCTAAAAGCACTCAACAGGCTAACATGGAAGGGATTGCCTAGAGGAAATGTGAATATTTCAACGGTGAACCACTGGGAAACTTCCACAGTTGAAAAGAAAGGCATTGAATAATCCATTTCAGATGTGTCTTGGAAGGAAATCACTAATTATGATATTTAAATTACTTTTAGGAGAAGAAGTATAAATGAAGATAAGTACAGGTTAGTGGCTGGGACAAAAACGTTGTTAATGAGAAGTGAGAGAAGAACAAATGTGGAATACAAAAGGCAGAGACTGAAAACCCTGAAACATCCAAGCTGCCCTAGTCACCAAATTCTTGAGCAGGACTTTGTAAAAATGCTCAGACAAACCCAGAATCTGTTTTTCATAGATGCTGGAAGAAAACAGTAGAGATTTAGTTAGTACTAAGTGACTACAGTGTCAAAACAAGATGGGCTGTAATTTTCAATTACAGAAACATTCTCATTCTGGGAGTTGAGGATTCTGATGCACAACTCTTTTGGGTATTAAAGTAATATTCTTAAGGAATATTAAATGAACGTTTTATGACCTGGTACCCTAGTTTTGGCCAAGGACATTAGGAGCCATGTGGGTGTGCCTGGGTTGTTATTCTGTACCAGTCACACCATCTCTAGGGGTGGAAATGAGGGATTCTCACTTCCAAGAAGGGGGCATGGCTTGGGGTGGAGGAAAAAGGTGCTATATGGAGCATCTGCTGGCACTTCATCCTTTTCCCTGGAAGTGAGTGGAGAATGGAGTGGTGGAATAATTCTGATCCTCTTGTCAACCATTGGTTTTCATTGCCAGGGGAGAGGGGGAAAGAACTCTCTCTTTCTTGTTTCTGAGGAGATGGACATCCCTTTCTGGTTGGGAAAAGAAGTGGTGGAGGGAGCAGTGGGGTGGTGCTCTCTGCAGTCACGTTGCCTCAGACTCAGTGAACATTTTGCATGTAATCACCTTCTTTTAGTACTGTTACTAATATTGCTGCTGTTACTGCTCATTTTTTTATCTCATTGCTGTTTCCAGAAAATTGTTATCTCACTCCATAATCTCCACCTTTTGTCTCTTTCTCAACAGAAGGGGTAGGGACAGAGGAGCAGCTGTGTGGGGCTTTACTTCCAGCTGGCCTTAAATCATGACACCTGGCCAGGGCTGACTAGATTTAAATCTTAGTCTTTTTATATATCAGTAAATTGGCATCTGCTGGCTGTGATCATCAAAAAGTGATCAGGAAGTTATGGAAAGATTTAGGTGTGCCTTCTGTCAGATGGACTAGAATCTTTTTGTCCTGAGAGCTGGTAACCTCAGAACTCTCTACTTCTTGTGACCTGAAGAGCTCACAAGAATACTAGAAAAGCAGCATCAGCTGATGTAGGAGGACAGTATATATTAGCAAACAGCAGTTTGAGAAAGATGTCTGTGAAGTTGCTTTAAACACATTATTTGGTCAGGAGGAGAAGTCTTAGAAAGAAGAGATAGGGAAGACAGTGGCTGAAATCAACAGGAGGGGAAGATTGTGATCAGCTTGAAACATCCTTAGGTATTGAGAGTGAGATGAAGACGGGGAGAGAGGTGAGGGAAATAAAGTTATTAATTTATTCACAGAAATTAAGGTGTGGAGATTTCTGACAAGACTGTAATAATGATCTTACATGACTTACTCTATTTAGAACTGAATCAGTAATAGCTGTCATATAGCAAACCTTTATCTCGTCAGTTTTCCCCCCCCCCCCAACTTCAAAATTAAGCCATCCAATCACAGGCTTTACAACCTACAGGTGTGCTTTTTAACTTTTACTCATTATGGTGATTTTTTTTTCTGCCTAAAAATCTCTCCTCAAGTGCCCCCTTGCAAGAGTTGGGCCTCATCAAGCTCCAGATCATTCAGATGTATAAACAATTCAGGACTTCCTTTAAAACCCTTCTGGCTTGCTCAGGAATGTAGAACAATAAATCTTTAACCTAAATGCATTTTCAACTTTAAAAGAAAAGAAAGAGATGATTCTAGAGTATATTTTTAAATGCCTCTTCATGACTTCTTGCTGTACTTAAGGGGATCAAAAAGACTTCCTTAAAAAGACTTAAATGCTAAGAAGAGCATGAAAGATTAAGGCTCCTGTTGGAACACGCTGAGGGGTAAGACTGAGATTTTTTTTTATTGTTTTCTTTCTTCCTCTTGGTTATTGCTGTTGTTGTTACAGGGAGAAAAAATGCACTTAAAGAAGCATTAAAATTTAATGCTCACCATAGTGGCTTTAAACCCTGGTATTACTGTCTTTCCCAGGACAGTACTGAGAAGATCAGACAAAGGTTTTCTGAAACTGGCAGATTTAGATTGAAGACACTCAAATCTCTGTGTTTCCTTCTCTTTTGGTGTTTTTGATATTAACATATTTTGCCATATTTCTATTGCATGGAAAACAGCAGTAGATTCTACAGTGCAGTTGATTTTTCATCCTCAAATTTTTTGCCAATCTGCTAACTATTTAGGAATGTAGTAGATGCTTATTATATAGATTTTGCAAATAAATCGTACCAGTGACAAACTGCAGCAGGTATACTATGTTTCCTTACAAATCATCTGCCTGGCAGAATCACTACATAAGCCAAAAGCCATTTTTGAAAAAATTGCTGTAGTTTGTATCCTGCTGTGTAAGCAATCTCCTTCCTTAAAGTTACAGCTTCCTTCATAGAAGCCATTGTCTTCAAACTATTCCTTTCATCTAGACTGTAGTTGTCAGAGAGGGGGCAACAAAGCAATTTCCTTGTTTATTTCTTACAACAATTAACTAGGATGAAATTTAAATGAATTACATGTTCAGGTACAACCATCTGTCTGGCTCTCTTTCAAATCCTAGTGGTCTAATTTTCCAGCCTCTTACACATGTAGAGGTACCTTGATAATTACTTCCAACGATTCCATTCAGTTTAAGAAAATCTACTTTGCAGCATTTGTTTCGTGATAAATCCTGATAAATCCTACAGTTGTAACATTTCCATGTTTTCTGTACATCTTACATTTCTGATTGTGTTTTCAGTAGTCAAACAAAAAAATGCCGTTATTTAACTACAGATCTAATCTCGGGTACTACTTTAAATTAAGTGTACTATTTTACTTTATGTTTCAGTTGTCTGGGGAGTTAACTTTAAGCAGCGTAGTTAAGATCTCCCTTAAATGAGCTGTGCTTTGGGCAGACTTTAACCTGTGACACTCAGTCATGAATAATATCTTAGCTGAATGGACAATAATTTACTAAATTGAGCAACTAGATAGTATTGGTTGTGCTGAGGACCAGGCATAAGCATGTTCTGTCTCAGCCATTCTGGCTGCTGTGACAGGAAAGCTGTTATTGTAGTGGTGATTGTCCTGTGGAGCTGGGGCAGTGCTGTCCTGAGCCAACTTCCTTTTGCACCTCGAGACTCATACTCAGTGCTCCTGTGACAACTTCTCTGCCCCTGCCAATTAGTTCATGGAGGACTCAACAGTGTTGGTAGCACATTCACAAATGCAACAGCTGGAAAAATGTATTTTATATAAAAGGACGAACCAGGAATACAATAAAAGGAAGTGGATCTGTCCTGCTTGTGTGTTTTTTCCTCTCTTTCTCCTTGTTTTCCCTTCTTTATTACCCAAGATCCAGGCCATGCATGTGGCAGGACCAGTTCAGGCTCTAAGGTCTGGTGATCTTCTCTTTCTCCCTTTTTTGGCCCTTACTTCTATTCTCTCCTTCTTTTTCCTGGCAGAGTGTGGTTATTATATTCTATCTCCTACTTCATACTGAAGTTTGTTGAAGGAGCTGGGAGCTTGGGAAGTGTGTTGTAAAAGTAAAGGGATTGTTAGCCGACACTTTTGAAACTAAATAGGTGATTATACAAGAAAGCACAGGAGCTTCCTAACACGTGTCTTTGTTCAGCCTAATGAGTCACATCTGCCCTGAGTGAGTTGGGACAGATTTGCCTTACAATATTAGTTTCCTACTCAGAGATCAAATGCCACCTACTTTCTTAATGCTGTTTTGTGTTTTGCTGTGGCTTCTACATTGCAAACTCAGTTTCTTGAGAAATATTACACCATTTTGAAATTTTCTTTGCAATAATTCTTAGACCTGTAGAGAAACTGGAAAAAGACTTGGAGCAGAAGTATCAGTATGTGCCAGAAATTGGTTATGGTGGCAATAGGAGAAAAAATTAAAATCAGTGCTTTGTATTCTGTAATGGTTGTCTTGTACTGCAACAAATGTTAACCCCCTAGAGATGGAACAAGAGCCACTGCTATGTTGTACAATAGTTAGAATTCTGGCTTGAAGGATCTAGAGATATAAAAAGTAGCAGAAAACTGTGGAATCCTAATTCTTTATAGCACTGAAATATTTTCTAGAACTTTTGCTGTCAGTCAAATAAATAGGACATGGCTTTCTTGTTTTATACATGGAAAATAAGCAGGGATATTGGCATCTTTTAGTGTAACATTTTCCATCTTAGAAGACTACATGTCTGATAAGAAGGTAAACCAGTGATTTTTCTGCTTTGGTGATTCATCATATAATTTTAGGCCTGCAGCTAGAAAAGAAACCCCCACATACTCAACTGTGACTCTTTCACCCTTACCATCTAATTGAAACCTTCTGCATCTAAAAATAAATCATAAAAATCTCTTATCCATGTTATAAGATCCTGAAGGCTTCCAAAACTAATTTGCCTTCTGTTGGGAAACATATAAGAATGGTAAGGTTTTCCTGCAATGTTTTGGTAAGCCTGTAAGTTGGCTTTGAGAGGTGGTGTATCTCCTATTATGCATTAGTCAGGAGATTTGGAAGTAGAAACTAGATGACTTAGAGAGGGATATTATTTGACTGGAGAAAATTATGAGGGAGTATTGCCAGATTAAAATGCACTTATACAAAGAAGTAGGTGAAATAAAAAGAAGATAAAATGCAACTGGAGTGTGTTTGAAAAAAATTGCACAGAAGACTCAAACAGTTAAATCTTAATTTAAACTTTCTGGGACAATAACCAGTTTTATTATGTTTTTTACAAGAATAATCTCTGGCTTTTCTGAAGTAGAAGTCATTAGAAGTTAAAACTGGTATTCTGACTCTAAATAATAGGAAATTTTAAATGTCACTGTTGGTAGCATAGATATTTACAGTGGGTGTGTTTCTATTACTTCAATTAAAGCTAGAATCATCACTTAAAAATCCAAAGTCTCCCTGGAAACCTGTTCCAAATTTGCTTTCCTTTTCAGTCATATAACATCAGGTGATACCAGAGTATTGCTTAAAGAAGGACAGATTATTTGAACTGTTGCTCTCACATGATGCTTTTTATATTAAACACAAACTTCAGAATATTTACCAAGTATTAGGTTTTGACACTATTGGAGAGAGATTTTAAAAGATTAGTGCTTAAGGAGGTGCAGTCTTTAAATAGTCTCAGTACTTGTAGAGTGAAAGCATTCAAGATGGTGTAGGTAACTCCTCTGCGTTATCTGTCCCACTTCAGAGGCAGGGAGAAAGGAAGAGAAGGATGTGCCTTGCCTATTTTTCTCCACTTTTGAGATTGACTTTACATTTTACAGATTTTGTATTGTGCACAGCTTGGAACTTGGAGACATTCACAGATCTTCCTGCTTTATAATACTCACTTTGGTCAGGGTGAAGGGTCTGACTAACTCTCCAGAGCTAAGCAACCATTTGGGAAATCCTTGGCTCTGCGGGTCCTGATTCTTGTGGGGAACTTCAGAAAGCAGCACAGTGGTGCACAAGCAATTTGAGAGATTTTTTTAGTGTGTTGTGGGTCCTAATGCAACCACTGTGCTGCTCACTAGGAGCAGTGCTCTGCTGAACTGATTGTTTGCAAATAAGGAAGAAGCTTTGAGCTTGTGAACAACTGCTGCAGAATGGGGTTGGCAAATTAGTCAAAAATGACTAAGAAAAGGACAGAAGAAAAAAGACAAAAGAAAAGGACAGAATACTGAACACTGCTCTTTTTGCAGTCTTCACAGGCAAGGTCAGCCTTGATCTATGCCAAAAAGAAAAGACAAAGCATACAGTTAACCACTAATAGAATGGTTACAATGATGTCTGTAGACACTTTTGGTGGCAATTTATAGGATGCATCCAAGGCTGATGGTGGGGTTGAATGTTACCATTGCAAAGCCATTCCATAATTTTTGAAAAGTTATGGAGGTTGAGAAAAATTCCAGAGTAGAGGAAGAGTGACGGGAATGTATCATTACCTTTTACATAAAAGGCAAAAAAATAAGATTCAGGAAACTACAAACTAGTTGACAAGGTAACTGGCTAATAACTGAGAATCTGATATCCAGTTTTTGCGCTTTTGATCTGATGAATGGAAGTTAAACAGAAGTTCTCATTTATTGGATAGTAAAGCATATTTATGAGCAATATTTTTGTGCAAAAATAGCTGTGATCAAGCCAGACCAAAATGTTTACTCTGCTAGTTGAAGACCTACTGAAACCAAATAAAAGGCTGTAAAAAGAATAAATTTTCTAGGTGAATTAGTCTGAGAAATTATAAATATTTAGGAGACATGAGCGGTGATTTTCAAATATACCAATATCACATTTCTGTAGATTAAAAAATAATTTTTTTCAGAGTTCACATGTCAGCAGCCCTCAGGAAGGGTTAAACTCATCAGTAATTGCTCAGATACCAAAACCAGACCATAATGTGGAATATCTCCTCCATTTTTATTTTTCACTGAGAATGAAAAATACCCTGTCAGTAAATCACATCATACTGACAAATCGGTTTTCCACTTCATTGGTCTTATATTTAATGTATAGCCGGTGGCAATATATTTATACAGGTACATCAACTGAACAATTTCGTAGTTCAAGATTTAAAATGCATTAGCTGCTCTCATAACTTACAGGGTGCTTAAATGCAATTTTTTTATACCGATCATCTTTGGTACTATAGCAGTTTTAAAGAAAGTCTGAGTAAGTATATGAAGGTCTCCTACCCAAACCATGCTACGATCCTATGACATGGAAGAGGGTAGAAGAATGAAAGATCCCTTGTCAGCAATCCCTGCTAGCCAAACGTAAACCTGCTTTAGTTTCGTAGTGGCAATAGTGTTTTTCAAAGACTGGTCTGCTGGTAGAAGAGCTCACAGCAATGGAAAAGTAAGCACATAATTTTTTTTGCTACCTGACTCTGTGAGCATTCTTAAATTTGAACTGAGTGATTGTAGTTGATACTGTCTCTTTTTAAAAGGTCAGTGTTAAAACATGTCACTGAATCAGAAAGTAATTAATTCTGTAAGGAAACAAGGAGGTTTCTCATGCAGCCTCCCATTCAGGCACGGTCACCTGCAGAATCAGGCCTCCTTTCCCAGGGCCATATCCAGATGGGCATTTAAAAACATTCAAGGGTGGAGTGCACAGTCTTCCAGGGCAAATGACTCCCCTGTACTTGTACTGAAAAAAGTTTCCCTTGTGTCCAGTCTGATCTTTTTCCATCTTACCACTATTGTCTTGTCTTCTTCCCACTCAGTGCTTTCAAAGGCATGGCTCCATCTTCTCAGTGTGGTTCCTTACTGGTTTTTAGGTTTCCCTGAAGATGTCTTTCCTCCTGGCTCAACAAGACCTGGTCCTTCAGCCTCTCCTTGCAGGGTGAACAACACAATCTTGATCACTCTGGTAGCCTTCCCCTGAACATTATTGTAGCCTTTATTGTAGTGGGGAGCGGGGGGAGGTCCAAAACTGGATGCAATATTCTAGATGTGGTCTGGTGAGTGCAGAGCAGAAGGTGACTATCCCTCCTCTGGACTGCTCCATTTCTTGTAGCTGCCTAGTTTGAAGAGTCCCTCTGATCAGCTTGCCATTTTCAGTCATGTTCCTGGTACCCTACCCCTTGCAAGGTTGGATAAAGTAAGCTTAGGTATGTGATCTAGAGACCTTCATTCACAATATTTCTATGCTGAACTGATGTGGACAAATTAAGACCTTGATGGAGAAAAGCACTTTAGCACGTTGTTTACTTTTTACTTTACTGAACAATTTTTGAGATGATTGGTGTTTTGGAGATGTCTCTGACATTTTTTGTGGTCTCATGCCACAGAGACTTCTAGAACAGAAAGAAATACAAAGATTCTCTGGAGGGTGAAACTTTGCCATATAGCACTTTCCTCTATTTTATCTGAATAGGAATCTCCTTATAATATGTGTTATTGTTGCTTAAAGATGACTTGATTATTCCAGTTGCTGACTACATGCTGATTTTGCAACTAAGCCAGAATTTAAGGTAATGGGGTGCCATTACAACTAGAGATTACAATTTAAAATAGAATTGCTGCTAATTAATGTTTTGGATGCTTAAATGTTTATGCAGTAATAAAGAGAATACCAGAGCATCCTTTACATGTTCTTGCAATTCCAAAGCACTGAAGTAGTTCTATGATTACAACCAATATTTAATCATACGCAGCAGTACCGTGTATTAAGGAGAGTTTATTGACTTCAATTATAGATAAACCAATCAGCAGATAATGACAGAAAGGAAAGTGAATGTAGTCAAACACTAAACTTAAACCACATATTGCAAATCAGTAGTGTTTCAAATTAAACACTTAGAGACTAAGCATTCAATTATTAATAAAATTACACAACTTACAATTAATTCACTTGCTGAAAAATATACAAAATATGTTATTACCATTAAGTTATTATGTCCTTTTCAGTTACTGGCTGGAAACTATACTGTTTGCATACAAAAATCTTTAAAGTGTGTGCAAATGTAACTTAAATTCAGTAAATATTATACAATTCAAGTACATAACAACTTTGCCCTCCTCCTCCAGAATTTGCCAGGAAAAAAAGAAATCTCTTTATAATTTCCCTTTGTTGCAGTTAAATAATACACAATGCAGTATTATATCTAAATTATAAATAGCTAACTCTTTGTCAACACATGAACGTTGAATCTGAAACACTTGAGGAGCCTAATTTTTTTTTTCATTTATTTTTTCTTTCCTGCACTTTAAAATTCCTTTTTTACTTCAGTGTCACTATAAATGTGTAACTTCTTTCAAGTCTGAGTTTAGAGGCATCAGAAAAAGCATACCAACGATATGCATCTGTTTAGATATATCCAAAAATATCCAGGGCATAGTATCTTGAGTCTTTTATGCTGGCAGACGTGTTGGCTGGTCTTTAGCAGCGCCAAAGTGTTTCATTTTGTGATCTCCTTTCTGCAGTGCCTCTGTAAGATCCTCAGAGCCTACCTCCTTTTAGTGAGCTCCAAGGTCATTTTTGGAAACTGCAATTTTCTTTCTTTGTGCTATCTACCATTAGGGTAAAACAGTGGCCTGGAAGACATCACCATGTGTTTTCTGTGTCTTAAACCATATGGGAATTATGCAGTTCTCCAATGTAGAACCTATCCTCCAGAATTTCTAATCCCAGTCAGTCAGTCAACCTCTGTCTCAGATTAAAGGATTCTAAATTTCCATGAATTCATTTGCAGTTATTATTAGTTTCTTACTTTACCCTTTCTAGGATCTTTGGACACATTTTCATGTGTATCTCAACAGCTCTGAAGTTTGGAAACCTGGGCTGAAAACTGGCTGTTACATAATCCTTTCACTGTACCACTCAGGCTGTCTCCACAATGGGTGTGTAGCAAATGTCTGTTCCCAGACTCAGGTTAAAACCACAAAGTGACACTTGAACTTGCAACTTCTGTTTACCAGAATGGTATGTCTAAACTCTTTTTAGTTGCTTTGCTCTATTTGGTTTACCTAAAAAACCAAACCAGGCCAGGTAAAATTATACAGGGAAATGCTACTTAATTGTGCCTGATAAAACTGATTTTATAGAATGACCTTACAAATGCAGGGAAAAAAGAAACACAAGGCAGAGGAATAGTGGCATTCAGGCCCCTCCCTCCTTCTCTCTCTTTCTTTCTCTCTTCCCCTTCTCCCTTTTGCTTTTTATCAAGTCAACATATTTTTTCCAAAATAACAGAGGATGCAGCAGACATTTTACAAGAGTTATATTCTTTAATCTACTTAAGTTTAATGACTGAAGGAGCTCATAGTGGGTGAGAAGAGCAGTAGTGTGTTATAAAATGCTCTCTGATAGTCCAGAGAACTTTTTTGTTTATTATTGTGGATCTTCAAGAGAAGATTTCTTTTAAAGGAAAAAGGTAACCATCTCTGCCTGAGCACACATCCTGCTTCCAAAATACAGCAACTTATTTTGTTGGGTGTTTGCAAATCTGCCATATTGCATAAAATTAATTTCTCAGCGTGTTCCTCTCAGTACATTTGGAAAAATATAGCCTTTAATGTACTATAAATTTTTAGGGCATTTGATTAATTACAGATTACAAGACATGGGGACCAAAGGCTGATATTTCTTACTGCCATTAAAAATCCTACTCCTTAAGAGGGTCCTCAAGCAAAAACATCAACAAACATCACAAAACATTCAACAGCAGAAAGGTTTGAATCCTAGAATGAATTGGACTTTCAGCTTTGCAGTTACAGACTCTAATTTCACAGGGCCAGAACAGTTGCACTTTTGCCACAGGAGATTTGCATTCACAAAAGCTTTTGCTTTAGTTTATGCAGGCTGTGGCACATGCTGCTGGTGCTCCAAAGGTTTCTTATGTTCTGCTTGCAAGGCACAGCACTGAGAACTCAAATGCTAAGGGATTTAATGTAGCTGCACATTGTCTCCCACTTGTATTTCCTTTGATAATCTGACAGTACATGCCACATTAAAACACAGTTCCTTTCTTTTTCATGCCTGAGTTGATGCACTGACTCACTCACTGAATAATGTCATCAGATCACATTCTCTCAGTTGTCAATGTCTGACTCTGCAGTTTCTGTCTGGTGCAGAAAAACATCTTTGTGAAAGCCCTGGTGTTCTGTAGTAGAATTAAATATGATTAAAAGTACCAAAATCATGTTTTAATAAGGCTAGAATACGATTAAAAGTGACAAAATAATGTTTTAATAAAGCAAAAATCATGGTCTTGACAGTCCAATTGGAGAGGAGACACTTGTCTCTAAAATTTGAGCTGTATATATAATTTAGGAGGGAAACATTTTGCTGCTGCAGGATGTATTTAATTTCAAGATGCATTTCCCCATCACCAGAAAATTGTGACTGTATTGTTTTGGCAAACTGACCATTTCAAAATTATATGTGACAGGTGGAAGAAAAGAAAATAATTTCTTTACCAGTAGTGAATGAACACAGTGTAAAGAGAACAAAAATTTGTGCAGGAGGAGGAAGAGTCAAGAAATAGAGCTATTTCCCTGTTGATGGAAATAAAATTACTTCACTAATTTGGATGAGATCTGTCTGATTACTTCAGCAATGGAACCTGCTCTTGAGTGGAGATTGTTGCTTAATTTCCTGGCACCATACAGAATAATTGCCTAGGGAATCTCCAAGTATCTCTATGAAAACCACTGAAATTAGCAAAAAGGGAAAAGTTTTCATATTCAGTCTTATCTCTATTCCAATACAGATGTTGTCATCCTGGTATAGTTTCTAAATTTTTGTCCAGCTGTACTGGACACTGTACTTTATTTCACATGTCACTTTCTTCTGAGACTTGAAAATCATGCCAGACAAGAAATTAGGGATTATTGGCAGTATGATTCCTTCCCAGTACAAAGTGCATTTATAGAGAGAATCATTTACATCTCTTAGCATTTTTTTTCTCTGTCTTTCTGCATTTCTGAAATACTGACAAGTACTTTTCTTCCCATTCAGACAAAGGCAGTTGTAGGTCTTTTAACAATCGGGTATTTGAGCAGAACAGTAAGAGAAACTTTGCCAACTTCACAGAAGCTTTCAGCTTTTAGTGAAGTAAAGGTTGTGAAGCCTTAAGCCTGAACTGACTACATACAGAAAATGGTGCCCCACCCCGAATTGTGTTGCTGTCTCCTCCTCATCACAATTCCTTTGGTATCTTGTATGTCCTTGTGCACAGTCACTGTTGCAGAATCTTGGTGCCTCTCAGGCACAAAGATTTAACTCAGGATTTGTTTTTTAATCTTTAATTCCAGGTTAACAGCAAGGTATAATGAATAGCTCATTAATCATTCTTGACAAGTATTCAGCTAATTAGAAAAGCAAAGCTAGCAGAGAGAGTCTTTTATTATTATAGGTAAGCTGTTAATAGGTTGTGGTTTTTACTTTTTACCTTTATATATGTCTCTATTTAATCATTAAAAGCTCCATGTTAGTACCTTTCCTTGAATGGTATGTTGTATTTTTCTCCTAGAGACATGCATGGACACAACCCAACAAACTTGCATCTGTGAATTTTTTAAATACCATGATCAACTGAGTCAAACTTTGAACTTGCATTTGAAATTATACATGTCCACTGACCCTGTAGAGTGCAGAACCTGCAAAGTGTCTTTGCTTCATTTTCCTTTTGAAATAAAATTCTGCTTCTTTGTCCTTATTTTTTTCATTCCTTGCTATTCCTGTGTTAACTATTCTACTTGTGCTGAATAGTCTCTCATAAGACAGTATTTGGTTGCCCTTTAAAGACAGGCATGTTGAAGTTCTGTGGGTTACAAGTCATGAGAAGGAGTTGAAAAGCCACAGAGATCTGTGAGAGCTGTCACCATCTCCCCGAGGACAGTGCAGTCTGCTCTCCCTCATGCCTGTCAGTAGGGCTCAGTGACTGTGAACAAAATTATCAGGTGTAGTCGAGCATGCCTTTTGGATTTAGGCTTAAAAAACCACAAAGCCCAGAGCTCCAAGGACACTGCAGCTACAAAAGGTGTGCCAAGGGGAGCACAGCACTGCCCCTCCACACCTTTCTGCTTGGCACCAGCTTCAGGAAAAGGCTGCTTTTACTGTTTCACTTAGGGTTAGGGTTATGCTTAGGGTTAGGGTTGAGACTTCACAGGGTAGTTCAAATGAACCTAAGTTTTCTGTTCCATACCTAACAGTGTCATTTCCCTGCATGGATAGCTTGGCTCAGAGTTACAGTGGTTCCTGATTTGTGTCCAGATGGAAGCATGACTGTAACATACTCTGATCCTGGCTACGTCCCTCTTTTGCACTGCACTCTGATTCACTTTTGCTTGGACAAGAGAATATCCACTTTGCTTGCAGTGATTATTCCTTAGAGTTTAATATGTTTATGTGTTTCCAAAAGAGTCAGTATTGTGGTAATGTAATCAAAGTGCTCCTAATGCTTTTCATACTTCTATGTTGTGAAAAAAGATAATACCTAGACACATCCTCTGGGACATCTTGTTTACTTATCCCAATATACCTGTTTACTTATCCCTTATCCCTATACACATTGCTATTTATCAGCATCTTCTGTTTGCTTTCCACTTGGAATCTTGGCAGTGCTTACTGAGCTAATGTAAGATCTTGCTCAGAGACCTTTTTTAAGCCTATTTAAGATCTTGACATAGTTTGGCTACTGTTTCCCCACACCTATTCCACTTTCGCTTGTAACATCAAAAAGTAGTTCTGTTTCTTTGTCACTATTACTTGTTTTTAAAGTTTTACTTTCTGAGTTTCAAGATTTTGCTATTCTCCAGATGTCTGCCTATTTTTAACTCACAGTGCTGGCTATGTTTTTTAATAAGGATACAAAGAAAACCAGATTATTTGGATTGCAGTATATCAACTCCAATTTGTTGCTTCCCTTTCTTCATATTCCTACCTGAAGAGTCCAGCTATCCATTAGTCTTTAAAATACATTGGCAGGACTTAGTAAGTTTGTTAATTAGTGCCCTCAAACCTCAAATACTATCAGCTACTACCTAGGATTTGCAGATAGCTTTTGTTGCCTTCTGTGGTACCCACTTAACCTGTTTACACCACTGTTGATTTAAGGTATTATTTTTTCCGTGATCTCTGGTTTTGATAACTTCCCTATACTATTACTATCAAGAGCAATGCTTCCCATTCCTATTTGTTTCCTTGCTCTTCTTCCTCTTCCTAACTTCAAACTTTTCCTGTTCCTTTCAAACAGATTGAACGCAAGTATCTAATTTCTTAATTATTTAAGGTTTTAAAATTAGTATTGTAGCAACCCATACTGGCAGGAAAGCGCTCTCAGAGCAACTTCACAGAACCTTCTGGTTTGTAAAACGTGGTTTAAACATGAAACAGCAAAAGCACCTGCACAGCCAGACCTCAGAGGTACAAAATAACGTTGCTGGTCATGGTCTGAACAAACTGAATTCCTCTCATTCCAGACCAGTATCTCATAGCTGGGCTGCATCACTGGTCTCTTGTGAGTCTGACCAAGGCTCAGTGAAACCAAATCTGACTTTAATCTTCTTACCTATGTTCCTTTAAAGGCAGTGCTACAACTGTTCATCATGTCTTCCTCTTAATCTGATCAGTGAGCACTGCTAGTTTCAGTAACCTGAAGTGATCCCACCTTGCTGCCTCCAGTTAGGCACTGAAACTCATATTTGCAATGATTCTTTTCCTGCCTTTAGTTTCTAATTTATGGTATTTTCAATATAATAGGGTCATGTTTAACATAAGCTTTGGCTCCTGTGTGTTCACATGGCTTGCCTCATACAGTGGTAGAACAGTAGTTTCACCCATCTGTGAAAAATTATTACTTCAATATCCATAGTATTTGGAGAAGTACAAATGATGTGTGACTTATGTGACAATGGTAAGTACCAGTCCATATGTTAGTAACTGAAATCAAGACAGTCTTGTTATCAGAGAAAAAAGTAATGAGACATGTAGTTCTGTGATTTCTGTCTTGATTTCTTATTTCCATTACATGCTGTGTAGTTATGAACCCCTGTAATACACACATGTGCATGGGAAAAGAATCAAAAATATGATACAAAATAGATAAGAAAATGTTTCTTTCAAAGGCAGGAAATCAAAATCTGTAACAAAGCTGTAACTTACCTTTAAAGTCATTAGGCCTAGAGGAATAGTTTATTGAGAAAGCTCCATAAAATCATTAGCAAATTTATTTCTAAAATTTTGAAGACAGTATTTCATTACTGAAGCTTTCAGCTTTTGTTTGTAGAATGGAATATGGGATGTATGTCTCTAAAACTATTGTTTGTAGAGATATGTATTCCATACAAGTCAGTATTTGATCTCAACCAACAATGACGACAGAAAAAATATTCTCAGCACAATGACATTAAGTTTATTCTGCATAAAGCTATATTTTTTACCTCAAAAATTATTTTAACATATTAAAATGGCCTGATGCTTTTCAGGGAGTAAAATCCAAGACAGAGGAAAATATTGCTATAAAGAATAGTTACATATATTGTCTGAAGTAGACATTCTCAGAGTTACTTCACTGATTGGATTTTTGGGGGAGTGGGGTTCATGTGGGGAAAGGATAGATATTTTTCTGGCAAATATATGGATTCTGGAGGTCTTCACTAAGGAATACATTTTTATAATTTGCAGCCTCCACTTGAGCCCCTGAGGAAGCATGGCTGTCCTCTGCCCTATAGAGATATATTTACTCATTTTATACAAGCTGCTTATGGGAGTCATTACTGTAAGTGGGGAAAAATGTTGATTCTTATCACCTGTGGACTGTTTTTAACCTGATTATATACATATTCAGAATCAGGCTTCTTGTCTCTTTGTCTAAATAAAGAATAAAATATTCCACTGGAGACATTCAGTATTAATGATGTTGCATAGCAATAAATACTTACTAAGGATATATTTATTTACCATTAATACATAAATCTTGTCTCAACCAATCTCTTTAGTTACTTAAACCAGAATATATGTGACTCAGTGTTGCCTGTTAGTAAACAGGTTGCAACAAACCACTAAATCCTGGGGTATATTAATTTGCTTTATTTCATTTACCTAAATCAGATAATGATAAATCTATATTTAGAATTGGAGTTGCAAGGGGGAAGATAAGGCTATTAGAAAAAGCATAACCCAGCAGTTCTAGAATGACCAAGGCCTTGTTAAAAGCGTAAAAACATATCACATCTTTTATTTAACAGGGAAAGTTGGAAATCTAAAGTATCNGTTAATTAGGGAAAGCAACATATTTAGATAGAGGAAAAGAGAAGCAATTTTTTTTTTCTTTAATCCTCATAGGTTTGTTAGGATTAGTATTAAAAGATCCTGGCTAAAAAATAAAGCTATAGCAGTGGGATGTGATGATCTGATTTTCATTCATTAGGAGGGTTTCCCTAATTTCATCTATAAAACAAATTTAAGGCATTGTGTCTGCTCTGCTGGAATCTTGAGTCTTATGACTCAAAAATGGCTGTGAACATTAATGAAGACCAGCAGAAACAGAGCAATGATGTCCCCTGATTGCAATCAGAACATGAATTAGAAATTGATACATGGCAGAATATAAAAGTAGGTGTTCAGTAGTAAACCACATGAGAGGAAGGTTTTGATGACTGTAATTATTAGCTTGATTTTTTTCCCTTGCTCTTAGACTATAAATCACCGCATTTTATCAGCCAGATACATTTGCAAATATGTACCTCATATTTGGCTAAATTTAGGATAGTAAGGAAGCTTGCTTTGCTCTTAGTATTTTTGGTTTGTTTATGCGTTTGAAATCTCGCTACTTTTGGATAAAGATCAGTCAAGTGAAAGACAAATCTGATGTTACTTGTGAAAAGAAAGCAGAAAAGCTTCTTAGTGATTTTGATACTATTTTTATATAGCATTGCAATTGTACACTGACATTTCCAAACGGGGAAGGGTTATTGAGCTAGAATGGGGAAATACAGTTAGCAAGAGCTCCTCAAAATCACGTATTTATTTAGAAATCTAAATAGAGATGGTAAAATTTCTTTGTGATCAGAGTCACATTTTAAATAGCTATCTTGAAAAAAAAGTCTGCCTGCTGGGAGAGAGGAAAATGGCTGGACAAAGAGAAACCACTGCTCCCTGGTCTTGCAAGAGTTCCAGTGGGGTTAGTATCATCAGATTCTGCCTTTCCTCAGCAGGAGTGACAGAGCTCTTGGAGTAGTGACAGTTTTTGTAGTAGTGATAGTAGTTACAGCTCTTGTGGTAGGGCAGCAGTGATGATGGCTCCTGGAGCAGGAGTGACAGAGCCCTGCCTCTGCAGCCAGTTCAGCATACACACCGAGGCAGCTCTCAGTCGCTTTTGTTCAATGGCTAAGTTGCTGAAAAAAAAGTGTCATGAAATTTCAATGTCATACCACCTGAAACTGGGTTAATAAATTCCTAAATTGCAATAGCATGTTTAATTTGGACTTAACAGGGATATGCTTTCAGTAACAGAGAATTTGCCCTCTGTGTCTCATGAGAACATTTAGTCAGGCTGGCAGTCCTCAGGAAATCCACCTCAAAAGACAAGAGGTGTGATATCTACATATTTGATTAAAATGAAGTCTATCTACCATACCAATATCTCAGCTTCTCTTCTCCATTGTTCCTTTATTCCTGTCTATAAAGAAAATTTAAAAATTACTTTTCTTCCTTAATATTGTGTGGTGGAATTACATTATAGAATGTTTCCACCTTTCAAAATTCTTGTAAAAACTAACAACGTCTTAGGGACAAGTGAGAGGGATTATGTCTGCAAGTAGACTTAATATTTGACAGCATCCATTTGTGCTGCAAATTTCAGGTCAGTATGGTTTCATAATGTCAGTGTTATCCACTGTGCCTTTATTACTACCCTGAAAAGTGGTGCTGAGTGTACATGCACACAGCTACTGAACTCTTCTATTTCTGGATTGTCTAAGCAAGGCAATAATTTTCTTTGGCCATCTTCATCGTGGAATGATTACCCTGACATAAAAGGTCAGCATAAATTCTTCCGAACTCTCTTGAATCAGTGTTCAAATACTCAAACTCTGCTGCTAGTTGAAATTAATTACTGCATAGACAGTGTTTGTTGTGAGGTCTCATTTTCATGCTGTATAATTATACAGATATGAAATAGAAATAGCGACTACTCAAAATGACTCAAAATAGCCCATACAGCCAATTTCTGACTTGTAGGAGAAATGTTAAGTAGTAGTTATGTATATTTTAAGTCTATTTATCATCTTGTTGTAGTTACATTTGCATTTTGTTGGAATGTGATTGTGACAGCTTTTGATGGGGGAGGCGCGTCAACATTATGAAGACACCACATAGCATAAAACACATTGTCTAATAATTCAGAAGTAAAGGAAAAAATTTATATTAGTTGAGTTTGTTGACTGGAAGACAATTCTGCTAGAGCCAGAGCTCAACTTCTTACCTGCATAACAAGTTAAATGAAAAAGCACAGTTCTGTCAATGGGAAAACTTAACTCTGGTCTGTGGCATGTGAAATTCAGAAGTGTTACTCTGTAACTCCAGTCTAAAAAACCACCATCAACCAACTTTAACTTAGAGGTTACACATTTTCTGTAACCTACAGCTGAAACGCTTTGCACTATGAAAACAGTGAGTTAACACTACAAAAGCTGTCTGATGAAATAGTAACATAAAAATACAATGGGCTTCATGAGAAAATTTTATTAAGAGGAGAAACAGACATGTCTATGTTTAAAAATGGTCTTAAATAGACTGAAATACTGAGAGTACTTAGTATGCTGAGTATAAATATTATAAATACAGTGCTCTGAATAATACTTTGAAGATCACCTGCTTTACTTTATCAGTATTGTATAGTTCAGAAATTTCATCTGAGTCATAAACAGAAGTTGTACTTTGTAATATAAAGAAATATACAGGTTTTAATTAGAATGGTTGGTTTTGCAGGCTATTTCAGAATCTCTTGTTAGAGCTGTTATAGCCAAGGGTATGTCAGCATTTCCATTTCTAAGGGTTTATAATCAGACTGTAAAAATGGGCTTTAGACTGAAACTGACAGCTTAAGTCTCAACTCAGAACCAAGTTGTTTTAAAAGAACACATTTCCATAGCTATATTCTCTCTTCTGTATTAAAATTGAATGCCTTACTTCAGCTTCTGTAATGAGCTCATCTGATACTTTGTTAACACAACAGCAGCTCTGAGTTGCTAAATAGAACCCTGTCCTCAACATAGCCACGGGAACACATCATAATATAAGAGGGTAGAAATTTTTTCAGTTTCCTAAGTAGCATATAGATATGCATATACTTTTTTTTCCTGCTCCTGATCTGTAGAGGCTGAAGAGACCTCAGTTTAGCCCAAAATACAGTGCAATGTCATCATATCCCTGTTGAAAACTCAGACAGCTGAGCTGGGTCTTAGTCACATGAATTGCTGCCTCAGCAGCACAGCATTCTTTGCCAAATCTGTGGTGCTTCTGAATTTGTTGTTTTTGGGGGCATTCTTGGGGGCTTTTCTGGGGATGGCGGTAGAGCTTTTTTAATTGCACCAGTCTGGCTTTAGTCATACCAAGATAATGCAAAATATATGCTGCTCAGTTAAATCCTTGGCCACTTTCTACACAGATTTTCCCTAAAGCAACAGCCAGTTTTTCATCTGTATTATCACCTCATGAAAGGAAGCCAGGTAAAGACCAGGTTATCTGCAGGAAAACACTTACAAAGTCACTTTTATAAGGTGAACTATAAAATAAATTCTGTGGTAGAAAGGAAGGATATTCTATCTTATACATAGTATGCTTTTATGAAATATTCTAAATATGTGAAGTAATGGTTTGATTAAGCATAGTACTGCAGAGAGGGATGTTTCCTTCAGTTCTTTACATAAGTGGAAGCAACAAAGGCTTTTTGGAATTTCTTGACACATTTACGCCTTCTGTGTATCTACCTGTTAAGTTCATTTGTCAAGGGTATCATACAGTTTTCCCATCAAAAAATTAATAGAGTTGATTTTACATTGCATCCAAAGCTGTGAGAGTAAATCAGGATGAGATATCTGAAAAGTTGGCATAAGGATACATGTTTAATAGTTCATCATATTGCTTATTCAATAGTACATATTATAAAGTCATTCAGATAGTGGCCTCTGTGGTATTAC
This sequence comes from Rhipidura dahli, assembly GCA_013399225.1. NCBI lineage: Eukaryota > Metazoa > Chordata > Aves > Passeriformes > Rhipiduridae > Rhipidura > Rhipidura dahli. The sequence goes on along the minus strand of VXAC01004557.1, from coordinate 227,147 downwards.
TCTAACAAGTCTTATATTTCCTGTTAATAGTACTGTTCTTTTCCCTCAACTGGTTGTTTATCATTCTTCATCTGACCCTGAAGAGCTCAGTACACAATCATTTACTGCATGTCGTTGTCCTGCCTCTGTAATGTTGAAAATGAGGATCAGACATGGTGGATTTCAATGGTCATGATGTAAATGGTTTCTAGAAGTAGGGGGGAGAATAGAGCATTGAGATATGTTGCTCAAAGGCAAGGATAAAACACTTTATGTACACAAATAATAGACATATATGTCTGTACGAGGATTTTCTGTGTTAATGCAGTATTGTACATTTGACTCCAATGGAAAGTTATTTTTGGTAGTTATCCCTGGACTCTAGGCATACACGCATTGCAGGTATGTAAGACTGGTTTTGCATGCCCTAGGTGTATTGCATTGTCTGAGACAGAAGCTGTTCCATATGGTTCACAATAAAGGGTGATAACCAAAGCTGCCATATAAGAGTTGTGCTGTCCTGTGATGGTCATACCCTTTTTTTGACAATACCACAATGCTTTCAATGCTTTCAAACTGGGAATCATGACAGTGTGTTCTTACCAACTAACTTTTAACCAAAGCAGACCTAAGAACCCCTTTAGATGCAGCAGCATGTTTTTTGCTTTACACAGCTGTTTCTGAGTGCTGGAAAGGTCCTGGTACAGACAGGGCAAACAGGCTCTGGAGTCTTGTGTGTGTTTTATAATTTTCCATTATGCTGTTTCTTTCCTGGGTTGAAAGCTCACAAAGAACTCAGTCAGAGTTCACTGTCTGACTTTTGATGTGTAACACTCTTGAAGACTTTCTGCAAATACCTTCTGAAAATAATGAAACACATGACAGAGAAAGTCATAGGTTCTGAAATGGTCACAAGGACTTGCAAGAGTTCTGGCACAGAGAGCACAGCAACCAATAAAAATCAATATTTTCAATGGTCAAAAAGTTAGCATAAAATGTTAATATAATACAGCCATGTCATATAAGGCATACATTGTGGAATTACTCTATATTGATATTAATGTTGTGAAGATTAATTTCTTGGGAAAGCATGCGGATGATAGAAAACTGAAATGTCACTAAATATTTTTATTTAATGAAGAAACATGTTTCCTGTTTAAAAACTCTTTATATTCTTTCATAAGTACCTAACTTGTGAGTTTATATTTCATAGATTATATGATATAGTAAAAATGTAGAAAGAATGTAGTAAAAAGTGTGAGAAATAGCAGCTAACAGCTTCTGTAGTGGTGAATTTGCTGGATGTATCACAGCTCAGAGAACAGTGAAGATGTGAGGCTATGCAAAATGCATGCACTCCTGAAGAAGTTAATAATGTCCTTTCTCACAGTTAACCATAACTTCCTTTTAAAAATTAGTAATATTATAGGATGACCTATCTATATTAAACAACATCAAAATCTGTCATAATATGGATATGATTTTGTACGTCACTCACGAGTCTGAAAAACAATTGAACTGGATGTCTTGGCTCATGAAATGTTTACATGGTAGGTTTATAGATGTACTGTAGTTTTATACTTCACTGCCTATGATCTATGGACAGTACAACATGGTTCTTTCTTTGCAGCTATGAGTAATGGGTGAGATGATGTTCAGTTTATCATTTTATAAAGTCTTCATGCTCACAATCAAGTAGAAATCCTTTATTCTCACTACCTTTGAAAGCTGAATTCTGTATTGCAAGGATGGCTTAACTCACACATGCAAATCAAAAAGCCTGTGATGGAGACTTTTAATACAGCATTAATGAAGATCACGTGGCCATCAAAGAACAGCTGTCTAGTGTAAGCTAATTGTCCAAACTCCACAGCTGAAGAACAGCAGAACAACAGACTTTCTCTATCTGTGTTAGAATTCCAAATTTAGGTGTTCACCCAAGCAGTGTGTGCACAGGTTTGGCTAGCAGACACATGATTTTGTATTTCTAAAACACTGAAAATTATGATTTGGCTAAGGTCTAGACTTTATCTGTGTTTTGCTGATTATCTTTCCTGCAATGAAGCAGAATTATTTCTGCATTTAGGGGGATTTTACAATTCTGTCTTTTTGGAAAAATCATGAAGGGCTTAATGATTGTTATGTGAAAGGGAGTTTCCTTGTACTCTTTGTGTTTAATTGGTCTGTCAATGTCCCAGGAAAGCTAAGCCCCTTGTGCCCAACCAGTCTGTTAGTATCCTGTGGGGACTCCACTGAACAATGGGCAGTTCAAATATTGTTCAGGGACATGCTACAACAGCATATTGGAGTTGACTCTCTTATTACAAAGCAGAAAGAGGTACCCCTTCTCAGATCTCTTCAGTTTCATTGAGTATGTTATCTGCTGCCATTGACTGCTATTGCCCTTGTGGTACTCATGCTAAACTGTTCAAAGAGTAACAGACTTTATTAATAAAAACAATGATAGTAAAAAATTGTGATGGGTTAGGGTTTGAAGATTGCTGGTGTTAGTAACTGACTACAAAAGCAAATTTGAAGCCATATATGGGCAATTTATATGAATATATGAAACCCATGAAAGCCAGCTCAAGTTAATAATTTAGTGCTCATAGAGTAAGGTTCTTACCCAATAGAAGTCCCAATGGAAGAGAAGACAGGTTTAGCCAGCTGACTGATCCCAGAAGTTACTTCTGTAGCTTCTCTCCATTCCTAACTCACTTTTATACTATTTCTTTATATTTAGGTGGAGCCTGAGTCACTCTAGCCACATGCACCTTTGGAGCTGATGGGTGTAAAATTCTCTTGCTTTGCTCTTGAAAGATACAGCCAATAAAGTATGGAGTGCGTGCTTGGTGAGAGGAGGTCATACTGTGGGGGCAGGTAACTTTGGGATGGAGGTGTGAGTTTATCATTATCTAATTTTAATACTAACTGAATTAATTTGAAAAGAGTGATCTCCCCACAGCTGCTGGTTCAGCAGTAAGACATCCATCCCCTTGGCTGCCAGCTGCTGTGTGGTGTGTCAGACACATGGCACCATCATGGTGCCATCCCTGCAAGGACCACAACAGAGCCTGGCTGCAGCATTTCCACTCTGCTTCACCCTCTGTTTCATCCCTCAGTGTGTGCTGAATGTTGCAGGCTGTGCGGAATCATCGTGGAATAGATTTCATGCATGCCAACAAGGTTCCATCCAGGAAGTAGCAGCTGTATTTCACCCTATAATTTCTGTCCAAACTTCTGTTAGAATATGAATATAATTGAACAGTTTTCTCTCATTTTACCTTCAGCTGTCTTCCCACAATGGTAGAGAAGAGGAGCTTTTTTAAGCATGGTTCATAGGTCAGACTGAGATCGTATGCCTCCTGCAATATTGCACATGTGTTCAGTGGTGCCTAAACTCAACCAGGACTCTGTATGCTCAGTCATGTACTGAGGAGAATTCCAGCTGGCTGAGTTGTTGAAGGGCAAGCTTGTATTTTGTAGCTAGATATACAGAATTGTGAAAACCCCCTTTATCTGTATTTGTAGTGTCAGCCTGGAAGGATATATCAAAGGTCTGAGGGTATTTCATATGCAGCATCCTCTTAGAATTTGGAAGCTGAACAAACAGAAGAGAAACAGCACGAAGGTTAACACTATACTAAGTATGTGAAAGGAAATAGAGAAGTAGCAGCTCGGCAGTTGAACTCTACCCTCATGGCCTTTGCAAAAGGTGGAAGGTTGCCTGGGACAGAGTGGTCCCAGATGGGCACTGATATTTTCCAGACTGAGTACCAGGATTCTATCTGTTATATAGAAATAAAGAATACAGTGTGTCCAACTCAAAATCTGAAGTGAGAAATTGGAATGACTTAACTATTTTGTCGTATCTTATAGCTGATATTTCACTTGCATATCCTGCATTTGCTTAAAATAGAGACACCAGATAGATTACTTAAGATGGACCAAAGTCAGTCATCAAAGACTGTGTTATATAACCTTGCACTGTCCTTTCATTCCCTTGTATATCTGCATTCTTTGGAATGTAAAGGTTGTGATGATACATGTATTCTGTGCAGAGAGAATAAACCTATAAACTCTACTGCCTCTTTATAGTGTCAGTATAATGCCTAGGAACAAGTTCAAAAATCAAGGTTTTTTATGACTATTTTAAGACACTTTGCCTTTCACAGTAAGAAAACTCAGTGCTTGTAGCTGATACTGCTTCTTTTTCTGAAGCCTTGTCTCATTCTGCGTTCTTCATTTTACAGAAACTCTAATGATGTGTCATCAGGGAAATGGACCAGTTAAAGTCAAACAGCACCCCTAATGATATTTTCGAACTTACCTGGCTTTAAAAAAGCCTCATCTTGTCAGAGACGTCTTCAGTACATTGTTAAATGGGGCCACAAATTTTTTTTTCATATTCCACAAGTTTATACTAAAAACTTTCAAACTCCTGTAACATATGTAATTAGACAGCTAATGATATTACAGCTCATATAAATACAAATTTACATGTTTATGTTGAATTCCATTTGACAATATTTTGCATGAAACCAAGTTTAACAGGATAAATTTAAAACTTCTGACTTCAGCGAAAATGGGATGCATCATTTCAAATTAACATACAGCAGATAAATCAAAGCAGATCAAAACTGCCTACTTAGTCCATTACATGGCTAACAACAGTGGTAAATACTGAATGTGAATCTTTACTGAAAGTAAGTGAATAGAATCAAAAGAGTGATTTGAGGCACTGGGGAGACAAAGCTTCTCAAGATGCTCTCCCTGAGTCTCCAATCACGTTTCAGAAGATCACCAAGGCAGAGGCAGTGTCTTTGCATATAGTAGTACATCCCAGGCTAGTTAATGAAAGAAAAATCTGACATTTAGTGTCTACAGATGTGTTGCAATGAGGAATTCCAGAACTTATGCATACGACTTTTAAAAAAAGTCCTATTTTGGGGTTTTTTTTTTGAGCCTGCAGGTTGATGATTTTGCTCTAAGAGACAGTGAACAAACTTCACCTATTCACCATACCAATGCTATTCCCATCCCTCCCTTTGGTTGTTCCAGTACTGAAAAGTCCTACATTTCAGTTACTTTTTGCATGGAGTTCTTTCTCTACTTTGAATTAGCCTTGCTTTTCTCCATTTCCCCCCCCCGTTTTCTTGAACAGCACAAGGTGTGAATGCATAATGGCAGACTTCAGTTCATTTTCTGTCCCTCTCCCAATAATACCTGCTCCATTTCTGTTAACAGAGGCTTCTGAGCAGTTGTCTGGTGTTTTCATTAGAATCTCTTTTTAAAGCCTAAATTTTTAAGTTTCCAGCAGGTTGTATCACAAGACTATATTTAAAGCTGGGATTGTTGTAACCTATGTGCATTTCTTTTTGTTTATCTATATTTTGTTTTTTCTTAAATTTTTTTAGAAGGACTTTCTGCAGTAATCCACAACTGGCTTTTGGGAATTCTCTTCTGAATCACTTAGTACCACCATGCACTCCTCTATCTCACCTGTCCAGATGAATATCATGCTGCCCAGGTCCTCCTACACCTCACATCCCAAGGCAACCTACTCCCAATATGAAAACAGAAAATGTTTTCCACTGTACGTTTCCTAATTTCTACTGCTTCTTTAATAGGTGAAGAAACTGTTATGTAAAAATTATTAAAGTTTAATTATCCTGGCAAAAATTAAGTTAATTCATTTTAGGTGGGAGCGGTGTTGTGTGTTTGTGAGTAACTGGACTGTTAGTGAATCAAAGATTCAACCAGTCACAGTAACCACCCAGGAGCTGTGGGAGACTGGACCACTGGTGCCAGTGGCTCCAGCAATGGGCTGGCTGCTTTCCCCTGATGCACAGAGTGGCTTCCCACGTGCAGGAGGACAGGTACACCTGAGCCTCCAGAGTGGGTTCCCAGATCAAGGAAGAGGCTGATAAGAGGGAAATCTTGTGAGGTCAGTTTTTACCATGCCAGTGTGCTCCCTTACACAATGACTCAGCTGTGACAACTCCCCTCTGAAGCAGTGGGACATTCCCATGTAGGATGAAGACTTTCATTTCAGCTGATAGGCCGTGATCTATTCAACCAATCCTGACAGCTGCAACATACCTTAGAAGGTATCAAAGACTCACAGAGTATCTCCTGATCCAGTATTATATTATCCAGGGGAGCTATGGGGGCGTTTCCACCTAGGGTCAGCGTAATAAAACCCCACGGGTCTGGTGTTTTGTGGATTCTTTCCTCCCACCACTTGATGGATACAGTATGCAACCCCTGAGAAGAGGACCCATGGGATGTAGTTGTAATCTATGGAATATGATATTCTTTCTACTTAATCTGTTTCTTTGTCATAATTTTTCTTTCCCTCCCTCTCACTTCCCTATCTCTCTCTGTACCTCACATTTACTGTTAAATAAAACCCATACTATTGACTTTGGCATATGGTCTCATTTGCACCTCATTTTGGGTAGAGGCATTTCTAAGAATTTAAATAATTGGATCCTAAGAGTGTTATAGAATCTAAGGAAGTTACAGAATATTTCTAAATGAACATTTACTTTGTATGTTTCAATATTTTCTACTAGGTTTACATTTCTGCCTCCAACAACTTTCTAATATCATAAGATGTACATTGTTTTGCAGATAGATTTTTATCCCAGCATTCACTGGGAGTATCCCACACAGTTCACTGTTGTATAGACACAAAATATACACTTTTTTTTTGACACACTATCCTAGTTCATATCGCAACATTCAAGTTTTCTAATTCAGTTTTCTCTCAGACAGACAGCCTAAATCACTCAGACAGAAGTAGAATTAACATTCAGGTACTCACAAATCTTTTTTGCATTTGTTATTTGTTTCAATCATATGCTGTTCCTCCAACACAGACTGTTCTGCTTTCAGCAAACGGTCATGGTATTTCTTAGAGTAATATAGGTCCCTTTTATTTTCCAAATTTCTCTAACTAGGCCTGTCAATTTTATCAAGCAGTAATTGCCTCAGTAATGTTTTGGCTTCCTTAAATTTGTGTGTGTATGAATAAAACCTGAAAGCTGTAGATACTGTTTCACGAATTGTTTCAGTGATGTACAGTGAGTTCTACTCACGCACCTTAGGAAAAACAGAAGTTCAACATTACAAACTTTTATTTAAGGTCTGCATGAAATAGTTTCAAATAAACAATTAGCATCACATATTTTTGTTTCCCCAAAGTAAAAATTTTCTGTTGAGATGTTTGGTTTATATCTTCATTGCAAAACCCAAATCAGAGACTAATATAGACCATCATGTCCAATCATGGTTACTCATGTATTCAAGTAGAATTAGGTTCTAGTAAATCCACTTCGATGTCTGGCAATCTGTTTTATTTCCTTGTCAGAAATGCGTTTTCCCAAAGATTGCTATTTTAATCTTTGACCAGAAATTTTTAAAATATATTTCCAAGTCTATGCAAACATAGGAAATTAACCTCCTCAGAGAAAATATTTTTAGAGGAATCCTTAAGAGGAAATCTCGTAAATTTGAGGCTAAGCACTTGTTTCTAGGGAGTATATTTTGTGTGTGTGGGATGATAGCAGTTTTCAGCAGTGGTGCCACTAAAGTGATTGAAAATTAAAAGAGAGTTTCAAGCTCTGATTCTCTTCTATGCAAATTAATGGGAATCACACAGATGGCTTCTAAAATCTAGTTTCAAATGGGATAACTGCCCTACAAAATCAATAATTTTTAACTAATCACTTGAATAGTACTTACACCACCTAGAGAGACACTGATCTATTAATCTTTTAAAAGAAATGTGTATTTCATTCACATCTTGGGTTTCCTGCATAGCAGTTTTCTTCAAGGTCTTCCCACCTGCAAGCTCTATTCAGGAGTTTTATTTCTAATATAAGTGAATCTGAAAACCTTAAACAAATACTTCTATTTAGTGAGAAGAACATTTTAATACTAAATAAAGGCAGTCTTGGATTTTGGAAATTTAAACCTGGGATTGTGTGTGTGATATAATGTTTCTAATTGGCATTCAAATTTGGTTGGTATATATGAGCAATTAAGATGAAAGATTGTTCTCCAATACATATTTTCCTTTTTTCTGTAAATCCAAATACATACAGACAATTTTGATTTGATATGTAACCAATTAACAAGAGCTTTAATAATATGTATTTTGAAAAGCTGAAAAAACGTTGGTTTTACTTTGCTAATGGTGATTTCCCCAGTAATTTAATACCCAGAAACAGTGGATTCAGTGCAATTTAGAGCAGAATAGGCTCTAAAAGAGATATCCTCTTATGAGAAGTTACTTTTATTTCTACTTATGAATCAACATTATGATTGCTATGGATTTTTTTTTCCTATTTTTTCCCAGTTCCTCTGTTAAATCCTTAGAAGAAATAATTTTCATATCCATCTTAAGGATGTCTGGTAGCAAAGTCCAACTATAGAGGTCAGTAATTTAAGGCACAATTTAAATCTCCCACTAGTGGACTGGAAAGATGCATTCCTACTTGTGAAAGTAAAATTCAAAGTTTAGTATTATCAAGAGGATATATACTTTTTTCCTTAGAGGATGGGGAATGCAGATTCTCCTGTTTATTTCACACATAGGCAAAATTCACATACCAAGGTAATTGGTTTCTGGATGATGGTTACATCTTGAATAGCAATAAGAGGATACTCTGTTTCCCTGAGTTTGTGTTTTAGCTTTTTCAGCTCTAGTTTACATAGCCTAATTTACAGCTATATCATGTCTCGACAGAGTAAAAATTTTCTACTAATAGTTCCATTATTTTCTCCGTGACAGAGTTTAACAACATCTTCATTTAAATGCTAATTTTTTTTTCCAGTTAACTGCAGAAATAATGTGCTTGAAGACAAATATAACGTTTCAAGCATTATAAAAAATAATACCAAAATTCATGCAAATCATCCAAATCAGTCAGTAACTTTCCAAGACAGCGCAAGGAGAAACATATTAGAAGTAAGTAGACAGTGAGAAACACCACTGCAAGTTTATCATGGAAACATCACTGCCAACCTACTGCAGGCAGATTGAGATGGGATGGAGGGCTTTTTTGTGCCCTTTTTTTCCCTCTTTTTTAGTGTAATGGATCAAGTAACAGAGTATAAACATATCAGCTTGGTGTCTTCACAACAGCCCTATGTTTTGTGTTCTCAAGTTCAGATGCAAGTAGTTTTCACCTCCTGGCTCTTCCACTGCCACACTAGCTAATCAATGGCACATCCTTTAATCCATCTGTGTTTCTGGGGAGTTATCTTTCTTATTCTCCATGTCTGTGTGCACTTCAATTGTTAGGTAGGCAGAATAGCTATTGTTTTTTGTTGAGCTAAATTTTCATCTACAAATGGGATTTGTTGTAGTCTTGTCAAATCTGGGGCAAGGTAAAATCATCATCCTGTCTCTGAATTTTATACTTTGACCCAATTTTTTTTTAAAGGATTTATATCGACAGAAGAAAGAATATTAGGAAATTGGAAACTAGTTTGTTCAATAACTAAGAGAAGGACATGCTATAAAATCATATATTAAAACAGGTATACCATATTTAAATCCACATTCATTAAGAAACCCCTCAGAAATATTAGAGGAGTCATATTTTACAGAGATACTATCAAAGATATTTTAAAAGAAATTTGTACCATCAGTGCGGTTCATTATTATACCTGGGCCTTAATCTTTTAATATTCATAATTACCACTACATTAAGATTTGTTCTGGGTCCCCAGTCAATTGTTCCAAAGTGACAGCTGTAGGGATTGCTCTATATTAGACAGTACCGAGGGTATTATAAGTTTGAATGAAGCTTTTGAAAATATATAATACACAGTTTTAAAAATTTTATATTTCATTAAAGAAACCACCATCTGAAAAATGGTACTAGCTATTATGGCCAAAGTAAAACCAATGAAGTCTGTGAAGCTATAGCCACATTTTTTTCCCCTTATATTATAATGCAAGCTAGTATTTGAACTGGATAACTTTTTACCAAGTAAAGGGAAATTCTGTCAAAAAAGGCCCTGCCAAAATGTATGACTCAGTGCTTTTCAAAGACTCATATGTCTTTCTCTTATTAATAGCCAGTTCTGTGTGGAAAGATCTTGGAGCTGCTTGAAGTGAGGTACTGGTGGGACAGGTTCTTTTCACTTACTTTAACTCCTATAAATGTAAAAAAAAAAAAAAAAAAGAAATGGAATGAAATGAAATAAAATAAATTTAAATTATATTAAATAGGAAAGAGAGGATTTTTGCTTGCTGAAAGGATGGAGACATGTTGAAATCCAAGAAATAAAATTAAAAAAAAGAAACTAAAGAAACTACCAAGAGGAACTTAAGGAATTTTAAGCCAATCACTACAGCCATTTAATTCTCATAACAAAATATTTCTTCTCCCATTTTAACATGAAGTAGCATTTGTAACCCAAACATGGACAAAGTGAAATCAGCACAGCAGGAAATGTAACTCTTGTTCAGCAAAATCCCAAAGTATTTTGGGATGCAATCAGGATAGCTGGATGATTTTCCCTACTGGGAACACTATTCACTCTGTGTCTCCTTCCTGTAAATCCACACAGGCTGGCAAACGCACTCGGTTGTTTCAGTTAATTAGACAATGGTCCCTTGATGCAGAATGAAGATGAATCCAATATCTGATATGTGGAGTGGTGAAAGTTTGTAAGTGGTTGCTATTCCTGGCGTGTTTCAGCAAAAAAAGACACTTATATTTCTATAAATATGTAATTGCTACATTGTGCTGGTCAGCTACTGCTTTCAAGCAGCTGAGTTCTGATTTACGTGCTAAACCTACAGTAGTGATAGAGACAGGTTACATCTAGTAAAAAACACAGGTCACTACTCTACAGATATCATTGTTACCCAGTTTAGGAAAAAAAGGACATTCCATTTTGTAGTTATAACCTCCCTTTTTGCTAGGGTAATAGCCTTTAAATATATGTCTGGTGGATAGGATCAGACTCCCTTTCCCTACCTGACGATCCTTAACAAAGATAAGTGACTTGATAAAGTGTGAAACTCTAATAAAAATTTGATCAGAATGCAAGTATACTAGTATGAAATACTGTAGACCAGTTTTTAACTGTTATTAGGTAAAAAAGGAAAAAAAAATTCCCCCCCATTTTTACAAAATCTAGGGAAGGAAAGTGGGGAAGAGTCACCCAAACTTGTTTACAATGAGAAGCAGATGTGAATTATTATAGAGTGTTACTGTATTATTAATAGGAGTTTGGTATCTGTATTATTTCAGATACACATTTCCCAGGAATACTCAGAACACAGAAAGCTTGGGAGTTCTGCAAGTATTACAGTAAACGTCTGATCACTTTTCATGGGGATGTCATGGCTAGGATTGCAAGCTGGTGGTAGAGGGAGGAGACTGAAACAGGTCTCCAGGCAGCTGTTGAGCTTCAGTGGAAGAGAAAGGGAAGTACTTCCCTGAACAAAATCACAGAGGGCTGAAAAATAACTGAACAATGACATCCTGATACTGCATTATATTTGCCTTCTGGTGCAACCTCAGTGCTTGCTTGCACTCCTGCCCGAGTGTTGTGGCAAAAGTGTGAGAAAGCACCACAATGCTGAGTCAGGGCAGCAATTTGCAGCTGTGCTGTTGCTGTCCAGCTCCATCAGATAAAGTATTTTGCATGTCTCTCTTACAGAGGGTCACTGACCTACAACATGCGTCTAACAGCAGAGGTTTTTGTGGTGGTAGGTGAGAAATCAAGTGTCAGAATTGTAAGCAATTGGTCATCTCTGATTTATAAAAGAAATTTGGGAGAACACAGCTGAATCCTTGCATTAAATAACAACTTCCAAATACAATTGACCATTCTGCATGGCAGAAAGATTTCCTATTTGACCAAGTCAATACACATCTGATGATGGAAAAACTGCAGTGATGAGTTCTGAATTGTCAACAATGTGCATATGTGGTGATACTGAGTACTACTAGATATATAAATTACCTACATTATTAACTGGAAGCCAATATAAATGTATACTTTTTGTGTATAATGAACAGGAGTCTCTAATTCTGAATTTCCATGTATCACTAATAAATTGGAAGACTAATTAATCAAATATTGCTGCAATATTAAATAGCTAATTTACCAAGCAAATTGTTTTTGAATGCTCCTGTGAAGCTGCCTGTGGCTATGTCAGATGATACTGCATAAGTTATATACTGAAGTGTATTTTGACTGCCAGAATACTCTAGTGTAGACCACACCACCACAAACCCATGTGTGCTGCTGATATTATAACCCCAGAAAAGCTGACACATTTCTTATTCAGGATACATATTCTCTTTCAGGTAAACCAAACTTTTACAGGTAAAGAAATTGAAGATATTGCTTTTAAAGTTGTTTGGGGCAACAAATGACATTTTAGTTTCATCTAATTGGAGTGCCATTTAAAAACAAGAGCTACTAAATAAGAAGCTGGCCAAAGAAATGGTAAAATTATAATAATCAGTTTAAATATCAAGCTTCAACTGTGGATTTAAACTCCCAGCAGGAATGGGATGGAAATATAATCCTTGTCCCAGCCTAAGGAATATTTTAAAAGCTCGATTATAGAAAATGTTCACTGCAATTCTTGAATGATGTGGAGTATCTTTGAACAGTGAGGAAACAATGATCAATTAAATATGTGTTCTGTTCTGAACTGGGGTATAAAACTGTTCTTATATGCAATGTGTATAGATATAGTTGTAAAACAGAATAATATTAGATAACACAGGCTAGAACTCTTTAAAGTAGTATACAAGTGTTTTATTGCCATGCTTAGAGACTTGCTCAGGTAAGATTTTCTTTATCACTTATGATATTTGAGGGGGAATCTTCATCAATCAGGAAGTCTAAATGATCTCCCTATATTGGAGGTAGAAGTGAACCCAAGACCACTGCTCTTTCAGCACTGCTGTAGGTTTTTCCAGAACTCCACAGTTCAGAGGTGCTAAGTATAGCAGTCAGATTTCACCTAAACTTCTCCATGATTTAATGGTCTTATACTTAAGAAAGCCATAAAGTTTAATGGTGGTGGTTGTGTTTAAGGCCAGAAGCATGCTTATACACTTTTCTGGATCAAGACCATTAACACCATCATTGAAATATCTGAACAACACAAGTGAGGCAATAAATAGAACATTTTTTGGAGGCAAGTTCCCAATTGTATTACCATCCCATTGATCCAGGGGGAAGGGAGGAGGAGACTGAAGGTAAGATTTTTCCTACTTTCACAAGGAGTCATGATGCTTTGCTCCACAAGTAGTTCCAAATGAGTCATTGGGGAGCATGCACTAGCTCACTGTGATGAAACAGACTATCACAGTTTGGCTGGAAACAGCTTTCAGTAAACTCACACAGGAAGTTTGTGTCAGATCCTAACCCTGCATTATCTGACTCTTAGCCAATGCTTTAAGTCCAAGACAATCTGAATTGCCTTAATTTCCAATGCCTTTTTCCAGAAGGTTACTATTTTTTTTCTTCCCTCATGTGGTGTGAGTTTTAATAATTACATGAAGAAGATGTAAGCAAGGGGAGGTGTAGGGGGAAGAAAATATATTATTTCAGTATAATAAAGGCTCAGGATTTTAAGATTGAAAGTTCCTTAGCCTACTCATAAAATTCTGGACTATATCCTTACTTTTTATTCATGAAGTATGATTTTTAAATCTCGTAGTTGTAAAATGGGCAGGTGAAATCAAGTGTTATAGCAGAGTGCATAGATTTTGAAGAGTCAAATTCAAACAAAACAGTTTAAATCTCTGAGATTATTACTGCCATCATGAAATTAATAGACATGTCTATCTTCAAAAAAAAAAAAAAATCTAATTATCTTGTTTGGGGCATTGACAGAGCAATTGAGTCCTTGATTCATAGTTGTTGTCCAGCACTTAAAATCTGAAAATTCTTAGTTTATTGTAAGCAGAAATGTGCAAGAGGATGGTTTGTGACCTCATGAGTGATCCTAATCCTGGTATCATGTTGGAGCATCTGAGTTGCAAGAATGCATTCCCTGGTCATAGTCAATCTGCAGGCTGCTCCTCTGTGTGGTCACTTACTGAATACAGCCAATTACAACCACACCCACCCCAGTAACAAATTGCTGGATGAGAACTTGATTAAATCTTCTTACCAATGAAGCCATAGAGCAGAACTGAAAAATTTTCTTCTCAGGGTGTGAGTCATAGTTATCAAGATAATTGGAACTGAGCAAGGACCTAATTTTGCTACAGACTCAGCTGCTCCAATATTCAAAAGCTTACACGCTTTCACCATGAAATATTTTAAAATTTATTTAATGCAGATGTAGCACTAATCAGTAAAATAAAGGAAACTATAGTCTTTCAGAGTTTATTACAATCGGCTAGGAAATTAGGACTGGGGCTAAGGAATTCTGTTTCGATTTTACAGGGTAATTGGCAGGCAAACAACAACTATTGGAATCATAATTTGACTGTGATGGGTGCACATCTACAACCCTTGCAAGGTGCTTGACAAACTCTGTAAAGCACAGTATGGAAAGGTCTGCTTGGGTTTCCTTGTTTGCAGATTATTTGTCTCTGTCCTAGTGGGGGCGGCTCTGTACGGCTCTGGCTCTGAAAGGAAAGTGGAGTAATGGAGTAGCACAGTGCCAGCTCACAGCTCAGCCTTTCCTGTGCTTTTCCTCCTGCAAAGACACTTGGCTGGGTTAAGCTGAAATGGCTGCTATGAGCATGACCCACATGGCTTCCTTCAGCAACAAGGAGCTTGCCTTGCCAAGAGGAGCTCTTCTCTCTGTACAGCTGTTCAAACTGAGACAGATCTGTGTCTGGTGCTATGTCAGCTGCAAGAGGAGCTGAGCATACGAGCAGCCTGGAGACCCACTTTCTATGTCAGAGTAACAAGACTTTTAGCCACTTTTTGTTTTATGAATAATCTTACATAGATTCCTCAAAGCTATATCCCAAAAGAGATTAAATACTAAAGAACTGGTGAGCAGAAGTAAACCTGTCTGCCTTCTTTTAGGTTTCTGAACTATGTTCAGATAAAACATCTGCTTAAGTACCTGTTTGTTATACCACTATGCTGAAATTTTTTTTCTGAACATTATCCATCATGAGAAAGAATTCTAAGCTTGGTAGTACACCGTGGGTGTTCTCACTTGTGCCAAATGTACTATACTACCAAAGCCAGTCAAAACAAGACATTATCTCTAATGGGAAAGGTGGTTTGTGTCTGTAGCAAAAGAATATTTTCTTTTATCTGGTCGCAAAGACACATTTGTCGCATGCAGTAGAAGTATTATTTTATATTGAATTTCCAATTTTCCTATTTTATCCTGTTTCTCTTCTGTATTGTTCATGTGATAAGCTCTGTCTTGTTTGAGGAAAACCTCTTTTATTTAGTCAGGAGGGTATGCTAACAATCTATCTTTCAACTGGCAGAATCAAATATTAGTACACAACATAAAATGACAATCAAGTATCATCTGAGAAAACAGAAGCATGTCTATTTCTTCTTCTATCCATAGAAGAAAAGGTATTACTGTTATCTTGTTTATAAGAACTTTTTTTTTAACAAAGAAAGTTTTGTATATTTTCTTAAGGGACCATTGTAGATTTTTCAAGACGTAAGTAATTACCATACTGTAATCTTAAACATGCCAAATTACAGTTGCAATACCATAATTACCACCTAGAAAGGCCCATGATATAATCTCCAGTCTTTACAACTAATTCACTTCAGCATTCAAAATAAAGACTGCCCTATGTTAGTAGCATTTTGTTTTGGCTAAATGTTTCAGGGTCACAGAGTAAAATGTACACTGTGGGCTCAATGAAGGAAGTTGGAAAATTAGGAATCTGCTGTGGTTTTTTGATCTTCTGCTTCCCACATGCATTTTCTCTTGAGATCTTTCTGATGCCTCATTTTACAGTTTATTCCATTTAACAGCATATCAATAAGTCATTTTACATGTTTTCAGATTCCATATGTAAGCATAGAAAAAAGTAAGATTTGGGTGAAGAAGAGTCAAATACGGACACCAGGCCAGATAATAGTGATATTTTGTAGTGAGGAAAATGTAAAAGTCTGAAAAGTGTGCTCAGTTGTATTCAGGGACATACCCTACACAGGTATGTCCCTGAACAGGGATTGCTAACCTGATAAAAGTTTTCTCTGGCTGCTCATCAAAGATTGTACAAGTGTAGTCTCTAAATTATCAGTTCTGTGTTTTGTTTAAGCCAGGTAGCCATGCTTTGGATCACAGAACACAGGAATTCTTTGCAGATTGTTTTTTATTAAATCTCAGAATTATCTCTACTTGCTACTTTTACAGATTAAATTCAAGTCTACAACTCTATGTAAGATAGCTAAAATTGTATAAAGCACTACAAATTTGTGTTAAGTCCTGTGAGAACCTAAATCCCTCCTTCAAAAATTCAAATATTGATTGAAATAGTCATAGTTTCTCTTTTGTTGTCTCCGCCCCGTATTTATACACGAAATGCAAATGAATGAGCATAAAGAGCAAGGAGTGGGTGTAACTGTGTAGTCCCATATTTCCTCTTCAGTCAAGCCCACACCTGCTTTTTCATTTCTGCTCCCCAGTACCTGATCCAATTCAGTAGTCTTGGAGCAAGCTATTCTCAGTTTCAAATGTAAAAATAGGAGAAGGAAATGAAAAAATAAAAAAGGGTGCAATGAAGGTACTTAGCTATCAGTAAGCATGATTTCCCTGTGTTATTCATGCCAGCAAGAGTGTATGTGAGTATAACAAGAATATGTATGGGGGAAAACAGCCAGGCCTTCCACAGTATTGAAATCAGGTTTCCTAAATACATCTGTTACTGTTTTTAAAAGGTTTGTCTACCACCTAGTAATAATGAAGTATTAAGAAAGAATTCTTACCCATTACTACAGCATTCAGTGTGGTAATTGATTTCCTCATAATAAACCACAACAGTCTTGTACTTTAAAAATTAATTCAACACTTTACCTTTTTAAAATGATGCATAACAAAGGCTCTTAGAGTTCAAGCATGAACTAAAGCTGTCATTTTAACCATATCCTTTCTTTTCCTTTCTTAAGTGATTTCCTAAAGCAGATTAAAAGTTGCTTTCCAATCTTTTAAATGCTATTATATATTGTTCTATTTAAACTGGTCTGAAGCTGATGCTCCTTTAAAGTCTGAAACACTTCTTTAGAGAACAGGGAAGAGACAAATACATTTAAAAGGTAAAAGACAATCTTAACAGGAAATGCAGCAGCCTGTTGCTTATCCATATGCAGAACCTCACCACTGGAGCAAATCAGCACAGTACCCAGTCTCATTAGCTGCTCTGAGACCTGTTCTACGTGTTTGAATCCCAGGCTGCTCGGGGATTTGCTTTTGGCTGCCTCCTGGGTTTCACACTCATGAGAATGGTGTAAGGCATGTAACCCTAAATGATGTTAACCTGGTTAAACTGAGTCCGAAGCAGCTGTACCAGAAAATGAAAAAATTATGGCAGAAAGGCTTAGGTTATGTTAAAATAAGACATGAATCTTCTAAATGTTTCTTGGATTACTTGAAGCCAGGGGGAAGGAATGTTTTCTTCTCTTTCTGCTCAGCCCACAATTCAACTCAGGATCAGAAGTTAAAATGACTGAAGGTCCTAAGCAATAATGGTGTTATAACTGACACAGGCAGATTTGTATCCACCCAGATATAACTGCAAGGATAATTGATCACAGCTGTTTGCAGGTGACCTCCTATTTTAAATTATTATTGTTATTATTTATTTTCTGCAGTAAATTCATGCCTAGTTCTAATTAGCAGTCATTTAAAACAGAAATTACGTTGGTAAAATTATCATCATCAAAATAAATTTTAACTTATTTTCATGCTGGTTGGTGATTTTAGCAGAACCTTAAAAAACTCACCTGTCAGCTTTTAAATAAAGCATTTTCAGCTAGCTCCTAAGTGACTTTCATGCAGTAAATAGACCCAGCCTTATTTATTTACCTTCCAGTGAAAACCAGTTCAAAATACTGTAAATAAATTGTTCAGCACAATAAGTCACATATAGCCTAGTGGGGGATATGTGAGAAGAGTAAGGGGTACATAAGAAATAATCAAATATCTCACTTTTTAAAAAAGAAATAAAAACTCAAAAAGACAACTGGAGTATAACAGTGATATTATGCACCTGTTTAGGCCTAAACATGAAGAAATTGAGATCTGTTTTAAATTATTAATGAACTAAATTACTAAGCAGGATGAAAATCCATTTTTGTTCCCAGGAAGGAAGGGCTTTATACTTAAATAGACAATTGTACTCTCCAGCCTGCTAAATGATGCAGAGGTTTGTGGGAAAGTCCTTAAGACAGAACATAAAATAAATGACTGGAGACTTGGGAATTAATTTTCTAGGAATGTTTTTTTCTTTTTCTGTTCTTGTCAAATTAACATAGACAATATTTTTTATTACTGCCAAATACTTATAATGAATATAAGTAAGCCTTGTTTTGAGGCATTTAAAGCACAAAGTTTCCTTAGAAATTACCAACTCTAAGAATCGGTACTTTTTGTTTGAAGACTGTAGACTTTCTTTTGAAATTACTAGCATTTGTTTCCAATTGCACCTGGTGTGTCAAGTGTGACTTTGCTATTTGTCTATAACTGGTATAATATCAGGTGATGAACTTTCTTCAAACAATGTAGAAGTTAAAATTAAGTCTACTGTGTTGCCTTAAATTGGCAGTGGCTGTACTCAAGGAAGTTATACTCACAAGTAAATTAGATTACTGCTTTAAGATATACCAGTAATTCTCTTTCTAAGTATAGAATGGCATTGGTTAAAAGAAGCACTGTAAATCTTATTTTCAATTAGCTTAATCCCTATAAACATTCACTGAAACCCTACTAAATCTGCTTAAATTCAAAGACTGTCCGTGATTCGCCAGCTGGTCGTTCCTGTCTGGAGATTTAGCAACAGATATCTGTGGGATGGGAAAAAGCTGATTAGAGATGAATAATGAAGAGAGACCAAACTCCATTAGGCAGGTCTGAAATGAGAGTCTAACAAATGATCCCAGGAGATATTTAATAGTGCCCAGTTAAGCACGGAGCAGTAGGCAATAGAACCTGTTTCTTATAAAGGAGAGTGCGGAACTGTGTACCTTTGGCTTGCTTTGAGCTTCCTGTGGATTCAGTGAATTTTACAGCTGAAAAAAACCTCTTCATTAAACTAATAAATAATTATTTAGTTTATGCAGTTATATCAGTGAATGGCAGTCTGGATTTTCATTAAATATATGTGGTTTATGAGTTTCACAAACAGTAATAAAAAAAGAATTTACCCTTTTGAAATGGGAAATAGAGTTTAAGTAATATGTTCACAGTGGAACAAAAAAATATTAAAAAAAAAAGTGAGTCCTTATATTTCCTCTTATATTCACCATGCTGTTTGTGAAAAAAAAAAAAAAATCACTGAGACCTTTTCCAATCTTGCTTTTTCTGGGAATAAATTAAAAGATGTATTGAACTCAATAAGAGTCCAATAGGTCCTTATGTCAGAACTATTCTGCTTTTGCTATAGCAAATTCCTTTTCCAATTCTCTTAGGCCGAACAACTTCCCCAGATGACAAAAAGCATCAGCCATCCTTTGAGATAAATCTTCTCTTTGACATGTGTGA
This sequence comes from Rhipidura dahli, assembly GCA_013399225.1. Taxonomy (NCBI): domain Eukaryota; kingdom Metazoa; phylum Chordata; class Aves; order Passeriformes; family Rhipiduridae; genus Rhipidura; species Rhipidura dahli. The sequence goes on along the minus strand of VXAC01004557.1, from coordinate 207,472 downwards.
CATTGGGAAGCTGAGTAATATGGTTAGTATTCAAACTTACTCTGTTCAAGTCATCGTGTCTCACTAAATGTTTAGACCCTTCTGCTCAAGATATTTTTTTTAAACATCAATGCCACATTTATTTTGCTATTTCAAAAACCTGTGGATGTATTTCATATTAATGTGCATGTTCAAAACAAAATTAATCTTTACCTCAGTAAAAAATCCATAGTTTTTTCTTGTTCTAGTATTGCATTCTGGAAGAAGAGGCTCACTGTTGCAGTGTAGTGGATTTCATATTCCTAAGATAAATGACAAAATAAAATATCATCTCCTTTTCTGATTCTTCTGTCTAGACACATTTTGTATAGTGGGCAGTTGGGAATTATGAGATTAGAATTCCACTGAGGTGTTCTGTTGACATCATCAGCCATGCAAATGAAGCTCAAGTGGTTTACATTGTCATTAGAATCCCAAGACAGAAATGGTCAAACTACATAATTCATGGTGTTCCTGTTTGTTTTATATAATAACACACAGTCTGAGTTCCTGATTCAGTTATTAATCCCACTGAGACCTCCTTTTCCCAAAAGAGCTTCCTGGCAGCACAACTGAAACAACACTTTGTTAAAAAATAAAAGATATTTTTTTTAATTGAAAGAAAAGACTGAGAATTTCTTGAGAGAGGAATATAAAATTTTTTAATATCTATGTCAGTAGAGATCAAAAAGATAAATTTGGGTATGAAATACTGTTCTTAAAAACTGGATCAACACATGAGTTACTAAAGCAGGTGAATGCGACAGCTTGGAAGGAAAGTGTCTCAGGTGAAAGTACAGATCAAGCTGAACTGCTGGTCTGAAGGATATCTAGTTTAAGAAATTTCAGTTACTTGAAAACAAGGCAAGATATTTTCTGATTCAACAAACAATGGATCTGGAAAAAATCAAAATTGGGTTTTGTCAAAAAAAGCTTTCAAGATTTGTAATATTTTAAATGGTGAGACTTGCTTTTTTGACTGTGAAAGCTGGCATTAGAAAGAACCATTCTTCCAACATGTCCTCCAACCTTCTTGATCCAAATTTCTCTATTATAGAAGCTTTAGTGCTAAATTAATAGTAAGGAAAAATTCTTGCTGGTGAAACTGAAAGTGTGGATAATTTTAAATACTGATATTTTTCTTTTTTACTCTCCATGCCAATTGCCTCAATTCTGTGGAATCAGATAGCACGACAGGTTTCACTTGTCTAAGTATTGGATATGATTCTTACACATGTTGGAGAAAGGAAGGGATAGTGTCTGAAAATATGAAGCAATCAAGAGAGAAATGAGTATGTGCTCAGGCAAGTGTTGATTAAGATAAGCTATTTAAATAGCATAAGTTTATGCAGTGATAATTTAATTACTGTGTAGCCTTCTTCCAATACTCTTAAAAAGTTGAATGAACAATGCATCACAAATCTCCTATGGTCTCACCCTAGCAAAAGATATTTTTCATTAAAAACCAAACAACAGAGTAGCTCATAGCCATCACAGAGGCTGCTTCAGTATATTTAGAAAGTAACAGAGGATTTTATGCTTTCAAACATGTTGGTCATGATACAAATCCTTTAGAAATCCTTCTTTTAAAGGAAAGGTACCAATAAGCACCTAACAGAATAATTTCAAATTCTGAAATGATACTCTACTTTGTTTAAATCTGTTTTCCTTTTGAAACAGGACTTTGGTGGATGCTACAGATTCTTCTCTAGTTAAAGTACTGTGCTTAGATTGTTGTGAAATCCATAGCTCCCACTCTCAGTACTGATATGACTCAAGGAAAAGATCAGCTTTTTTCAGAAAAAACTGAAAGAATCTTTTTTATGAAATGGCACCAGAGGATCTTTCTCAAGGCAATATTTAAAATAGATGTGTTTACTTCTGATAGGCTTGCATGTCCGATAACAGTAAGCAGATTAAGTATATACAGAAGACCTTGTATGCCTGTTTCCCTTGAGTGAAAGGTATTATGTTTGTAAATCAAAGTCTAAATGCTGGCAAAGGAGACACACTGTATAATCCTATTGAAAGGTCTATATATTTGAAAAACAACATAACTGTAACTTGACTGTTCCTCTAGTTCAGCTTCAGAAGCAGACCCAGGAGGATGTGCTTCCCAGTAACAAATCAGTCAGCTCCTAAAAACCAGGGCTTTTTCAAAATCAGTTTATTTTTACCATTAGTTTTACAAACCACAATATGTGTTTATAAGAAATTTTTTCATCTGTGAATTCAGATTTTAGCTACTATAAACTTTCATTCTGAAGTGTGTAGAGTTGTGGTAAAATAAATCAAATGACTTTTTTGGTTTTTTTTAAGACAGAAGAATACATATAAACTTCTATCTAGAAAAATTGTAGATTAAGCCAAAATCCTCAAGAATTTTGAGCAGAGAGAAAATATTACTCGTAGATATTTCTTGGACTTTATGTTATCATTTTTTGTGTGTGGATTTGGTTTTGGTTTTTGTTTGTTTTCCTCCTTAAATTGTAAAGATCTGTTCAGTTTGGAGCTCTGGAAAAACTACCTACACTAGATTGCTGACATGACTCTAAATAAAGTTACCAAAGTGTCTGGCTATAATGTGCATTCTCTAGTCCCAAAATAAGAAAAAAAAAATTGATTTTTGACTAATGTTATTGGAACAAGTATGAGCTTAAGAAATTTCTTATTTTATATTCTTAATTTCTTGCTTATTTTGAGATAAACCATTCAGTAGGAATGTATAAAAACCTGTAGAGAAAAGATTGAAGAAATCTTGAGTTCCAGCATGGCAGTGGAGCGAACTATAAACAGAAAGAACAGAAATAGAGAGCACAGAGGAGAAGACCTGCAATTTTTGAGGGGGAGAGCAAAAGGCAGAGCTCCTGGAAATCTGGGAAATGGGAGAGATGTGCCTCAAAAGAAAGATCTGATTCTAAAGGCTGAGACTGTGTGACACAGTGTGGTGAGAAACAAGTTCTGTCTAGGAACATATCTGGAACAAGGAATAAATGCAGCTGCAGGCTAGAAGCAGCCTGGTTGTGGGCAATAAATTGGAGTGGAAGAGATCTGGCTAGGGACATCAAGACTTTCTGTTCAAAATATATCTGAGCCTTTAGCAAGAGACTGAAATAGGAAAACTAAGGCTTTAAAATTAAAATATATAATGCTGAAGGCCAAGTGTAAGAAAACAGGTGGTAATTCAATATAGAAAGATTGGACTGAGTAGAATATAAAATAGCCAACACAAATATTTAAGATCAGTAGAGCACGTTCCTTTACAAGAACTCATATGGAATCCAGTCTCTTTATTTAATGTATGAAATATAGTGGCAAGTGTCTCAGGATGACAAATACAGGTGTGTTTTGGTAAGCCTGATGAAATGAAAAAGTCTGGAGTCAGATGCATCCTACATGCATTTATACACAAGATAAGCAATGTGAAATGTTTTCACATGATCAAGGCTATAGTCAGTTTAACTATAATAATTCATAGATTTATTTAACTGTAGAATAAGAAAATATTCAGGCAGAAAAATTCAGGCTTATCAATTTCAAACATTGCTCTGAGTTTTGTAGAGGCATTTTCCCAGCAGCTGTTTACAATAGCTTCCAAAAATATTTTTGTCTAAGAAAGTTCAGATTATTAGAAATAGATGGATACTCTACTCAGTGTGGGGTAGCAATAAATCATCAGGGACCAAACAATGATTGAAAAGTGAGAAGATGGCGGGATTATTTTCATTCATTTTGGTGCTAGACATCTCTGGGATTTATGCAGTTATAACATAAGCAGCCAGTCTCTTTCTGTACAAATGGTCCTGAATTTTGCGTGCAAGTTCTAAAACCCTCTGCTCAGCTTTTCCTTTCAAGTCTAATTTGCAGAACTGCCATTTATAATTTCAGTCCAAAGTGAAGATCATTTTGGACTGTGTGTATGGAAAGGGTTGTTATCTCATCCTAAATAGACTGGAATGGAAAGTTGCATCCTACATCAGTGTGTAAAAGATAAATGAAAAGGTTTTTTTTTTTTTAGTGTGTCACTCAGTTTAGAATGAAATAGAAATTTTTGTGACATTAAGTTTAGGATGCAAACCAATCTTCAGTGAGTGGTACAACTCTAACCTTAACTGTGTTAGGTGACAGTGAATACTGTAGTTTTGGCAATCACAAAGATATCCTAGGGAAGAACACTAAGCAACTTGAAATGCTGATTTAACATGTATAATGACAACAACAACATAAGAAAGTAGCAGTTCTATTCAGTCAGATGCCTAAAATCAGTGGTACCTCACTCCCTGATCTAAGGAGGGCTAAATAATATACTTAATTGTTGTAACTTAATTATGAGCTCCCACTCTCAGGTTTCATCAAGCAGTCAAAAGTTTCCGTAGAAACCTTCTGAAAGAAAAAGGCAAGTGTTGAGTGGCTGAGGCCATAAGCAGAGAGGATGGCTGTATCCTTGGCAACATTGTCACTAGATAAACACTTAACCGAGCTGAGTCCTGAAACACATCTTCAGACAATCTGACACTTGGTCTTAAACCTGCTGGAGTGAATTTCCACTCCATTGCACTTAAGTACATTTCTCTTTGATACAATGGTGTCACCTATCTCTGTGGTATTGAAGAGTTTGGATAAGGGCATGAGAAGCTAAGCTTACAAGCTTTCCAGCAAGTGCTGCACAAGAATATCCTGTCAAGGATGCCTGAACAGCTTGTGATGGTACGTGTAATGTACTTAGCTGTGATTCCAGGGTGAAACCCTGCTGCAATTCTGACCCATGCCATGCTAAATCAGTTTGAGTTCACACCTTTTCTCGTTTTTAACACCTATAGTTATTCTGTGATGATTGGGTTAAATTCTACAACAAATTTTAAAAGACAGTGGGGGAATCCTCCCCTATGGGCACAAAACTATAAAGTGGCACGGTGAAAGGGTTTTTATGAAAACACAAAAAATAAAACCAATATTTCTTCTGAGGTACCACACTTCCAGACACAGAGATTTCTAGGCAGCTTTATTGGAGACCTGATATATCTTGGAAAACAAATATAATATGAAATAAGCATCAACACATAGCTTTAAAAGGTATCCAAAGAGCAGAGTAAAAGCAAATTATGATAATGCTGAAAAAGACAAACCTGAATGTAAAACGTACTATTAAATATTTTCTGCCTCAAGCTGTTTATACTGCTTTTCTCCAAACACACAGCTTGTATTTAAATTTGAATTTGAGAAGTATAGCTTTAGGAGAGTAAGACTAGTAATATCACAAAATGAAAGAAATAACCATACAATAACATAATTCTTAGTATGTTTTCTATATTATGACTGTGCACTAACCTAGCAAAAACTTGTGGTCCTTTGATTTTTCTCCTGTCTACATTTATCTTTTGTCCATCCCATATTTGTAAATGCTCCCTACCTTTTAGATGTTTCTTACTGATTAATTCCTCCACACGGCTGACACACAGAATGGAAGGGTGAAGAAGGCCAGTACAACACACCAGCTTTCAAGTGGACTTAGTTGCCTCATTGCTTCAGGTGCTTTTAAAGGTCACAAAGGTGAGAACAAACAAACTTGCTTGAGTGTTGCCAATTGTTTTGGTCAGGGCCAGCAATATGCCTGCTCCCATCACTTATCAAAGTACTGACATGATAGTTGAGATAATGCTTTAAAAAAAGTGCTGTAGATATCAGTTGTTATTTCTATTTTCAGTGCCATAAAGTCATAATGTACAGCTGTAAATGAGGAGCAAAGTAGATGTCCTGGATACTGAATGTTGGAGAGTAGCAGAGAAATTCACTGGGCTGGAGTAGAATTTTTAAATTAGCCATTCTGTGAATTTATGGATGGGAACAAGACTAAATATTAAATAAGCAGACTTTTTGAGAACTTGAGTGTGTGGTCCCTGATGGAAGAGTTTGCAAGACAAATTGGCTATTTTCTTGTATTAATACCTTAATCCCATTGTTTCCCTGTGGCCCATGCAAGTGTAAAGCTTGCCCTTCATTAATGCAAGCTTTAGATTAGCTAAAAGTGACATAGATCCCTTTTAGCTAATTTCAAGCACAGTGCTTGAAAATTCTGTCTCCACTTAATGTAGTTTTGTTGAGCAGACTCTTGCCCAGGTTCATTCCTCAGCATGCACAACATTTATATTGCTGAGCCTGCAGAGAACAATGCCTTGTTAAATGGCTTTTACAACTGACTGAATTTAACAGATTTTTATATATATGGCTCAAGTAGGAAGCTTCTGAAATTTAAAATTTAATACTTGGAAAAAGGTCAAATGCAGAAAAAGCTTAAGAATATTTAAATATTAAAAAAAAAGTTTAAAAAGTCAGGAACATTTGGTTTTAATGGCAAATAAGAGCTCCAGTGGCTTGGAATTTAGCCTTTAATTATATCCATATCAATTAACTTCCTGTGTCTAGAAGCATCCAACCCACACATTCCAGTGTTAAAAGAAAATCTGTTTTGTTTTGGGAACTTTCATAACACTTAAAACTGACTTCATGCACACCCCCTGGTATTTTACCAACCCTTGTGTTGGCACTGAATACTACTAGGCAGTACAGAATGGAGTGGAATTTTTCATTTCAGCTCCGATGTTTGGAAAGGCAGCGAGTGCTCATAACTCCAGATGAAGTGAAAGGAACATGTAGATCTTTAACACCCATAAAATTCAGCACAGAAGAGCAGTTATAATAGCTGATGGCTGTGAGAATGGAGAGACAATGCTGTTGTTCTGACCTTACAACCACATGCAGATTTAGAGCCAGAGATGAGCAGGAAATATGTTTTCCCTGTTCTGTATCACTGATATTTCAAAATATTCCCCCCTTCCTATCAGGGTAAATGCTAAAATTTCGTGGTATTATAAAGTTTTAAAGGACAGGAAGAGGCAGATTTAGTTCAAAACTCCTTGTACATTCAGGGGAGGTTTGAGAATCAGCCTTCTGTCCCTGCCTGGATTACATCAGAAACCAAAACACAAACTCAATTCAGCCACAGCTAGAGCAAGAACTCAACTCAATTATATAATCTCTTCCTTTTCCAGGTTTTCATCTCGAATTTTGGAAACTGTTTCCACAAAAAAAAAAACTTACTGCAAAGATGTAGCCCTTCCAAAGTATCATTGAAAACAACAAAACAAACAAACACCCCCCTCCCCTCAACCAAAATCAAACCAAGATAGGGAAAAAAAAAAAAAACAAAAAACCAGTGCTGGGAAGGTTACAGGCTGACAGTGTGATCTTTTAGACAAAGCCATGACATTTTTCTTGTCTTGACACTGAAAAAAAAGAAAAAAGCTGAAAATTTGGCCTTTTAAATTTAACTAGACTTTTATTAGTTGTAGGAAACATTTGCACTTTTGCAGGTGGCATTTTGGTTCCTTTAAAGTACTTCATTTGCTGAGGATGAAACCACAAGCCTCAGTCACAATCATGAGATCAGCTCTTTCTATTTATTACTGATTTGTTCATATTGATAATATTTATCCTTCTTTATAATAATATAATAATTTTATTGCACTAATAATTGCACCAGAGTAACCTGTACTAAATATTAGTTGTTACCTACAGAACCAGCAAGGTTATTCCACATTGTCTGGAATCATTGGGATAAAGATAACAGGCACTTTTGTGGCACCTAATCATCCATGAAACAAAGAGTGATATTAAGTACAAATTGAAATCCCTGGCATGCCTAAGGCATTTATCTTTGCTGACAACATTTAGAGTACTTTGCTGTAAGAAGGTGTTCAGACAGGGAAACCACACATCTCAGTAATGTCACCCCTCTCAAAAAGAGCATCAGAAATGTCAGGTCATTTTGGATCCCTATTGGCCTTAATACATCAAACACATTATGTTCATATTAGACTTTGCTCTTTAATCATTATTTAAAAGAAAAGAAAATTTCAGACACTTATATCTTTTTTTTCCCCCTAATTTTTCTTGTCCTGTATGCAATCAACTCCTGAAAATATCAGATGATTATGAAAAGGAAAGAGTTCTGGGGATTCTGCTTTTCTGGAAACAAATTTCATTTAATATTAATTTCTATTTTTCTGTGGTGAACAAGATGCTGAATCCGCAAAATGGAGCTAGATTCAATTAAACTGACTCCCTTTGTCTATTGTTTAAGTGAAATTTAGTTATTTAGAAAAAGCCTTCAAACACACTTTTTTCCAAGTGAAGCATAAAAAAGCTGTAAAAATCATACTACTTTTAAAAGATACACGGTAATGACCTTACTGGATGTGAGCATGTCATTCTCACACTACGAGGTTGTCCAAATATATCTAGATAATTCTTTTTTGTCTGTTTCTTATCTTCCCACGAACATACCTGCGAACGCCATGACTCCACTCCTAAGTAAACTTCAGTCACAGTACATTTTCACAAGAAAGTATTTTCTTAGCAGCACTTTTGATGACTGTGTCAAGAGGCATTTTCCCCCTACTCCCTTTAAGTTGACATAGATCCAAATTGCCAAGATTTGCAGGTGTTGAGCTTTAACTGTAAAGCATTTGATCTGCCCACCCACAAAGAATTCCCCTGGAAACATATAGATATTGCAGCTTGCGCTTGAACGGAGCAGCCACTCAGGGTCCCTTCATGACCACAAAACCAGAAAGGAATCCTGAGGCAAGTCCAGATTACCTTATAGCACCTATTATAAGTTAAATAGCCCCCTTTTTATTCTATTCAATTGCTTCAAACTTCTGTCTCTGTTATGATGTGAATAAAGCTAATTAGGATTGGTTTGTATTTCAAATAGAGTTTTAAAGATAACTGCACTGAATTAGGCAGAGTAATTCATGGAAATATTTGAAAGAGGATTTATTACAAAAATCTCACGTTTATTAATTTGCATGGAGGAACAGCATCTAAATTGTAATTTAACAGGCAGTATCTGCTGCACAGTTGTCAGTCTACACCCAAGTCTTGGTGGGCAGCAGAGAACAGAAATAGGTTGAAATCAGTAATTGTGACTTTTGATAACAAAACTGATAGGTATGCAATCTTTTTACTCCAATGATTATCTGTGCAGGCATGTAAAACTTTGTTGATTCAGGCAGGTGGCACAAAAATAAACAAGACCTTCACTGTGGGTTATGCATTTCATTTCTCATTATTGCTTCTCTCAATTCACATGGACCCTGAGTTCTAATTCTCTACTGGTTTGTTCTGTAATTAAGACCATTTTTTTGTTTTGGCTAAATGAGGATGGTGACTCCTCTGTGTCTCCTGTGTCCTTACTTGAAGAGCCTCATCCTGGGCTTAACCTAAATGTGCCTCTCTCACCTGTGATAAATGAGAGCCCTCCCCTCCTTCTGAGTTGGGGAGGCAGACTGAACCTCAGGTCTGCTTGGAAATGAGGGTTTTTCAATCATCATGAAACTCCTCAGGTATTCCTGCTTTCTGTGGGGTCCCAGCATCCAAATGCACAGAAAGGGCAGACAGGAGCTGCAAATGTACACACAGTATTTTGATATTTTAATGAATTAACTCATGTACATAATTTTCAATTTTTTATGTCATGCTTGTAAGAGTAGATATTTACATATTGATGTATCTTATAGATGGCTGCATCTCACAGATCAGAATAATATATCATTCTATCTTCAAATATTTAATGGATTTCTATTTCAAGCAAAAAAACCCATGGACCCTTTCTTCTTTTAAATGTTGAAGTACAGCTTTGTCTTCTTCTTAATATATGCAAGAAGTCTGTCAAAAAACAGTAATTAAGAGAGTCAAAAAAACACCATTAAACAATCAGAAGGAATTCAGATTACTATTAATTTTTCAAACCTGAAACAGAAATGTATCTTCCTCCACAGTGAAACCAACATAACGTTTCATCATCTCTTTAAAATATTTAATGAACTGGGAGGATTTATCTTTTATAACCAAACATTTAGAAAGCTACTCTTCCAAATGTAAATACTCTGTTACTTGAACCTAGTTGTTTAAAATATGTTTGAAAACATCTTAAAGGTAGAAGGAATTTACTTATTCATCTACCAGTGAAATGTAGAGTCCATATATTCAGGTTTTAATAATTAACATCATATATGGAAGGCTGACAGGTTCACACACAAACTAAATTTTTTAATCACTGCCCAGTGGTTAACATATGAATCATAATTTCAATCATTTTTGAGAGAAAATTTTCCTCCTCTACCATTTCCTTTGTGTAAGCAGATTGTAGGATATAGCTAACTGAATTTTAAAAATAAAAAAGCTAAACCTTTGCCTAAAGATCAGATAGGATAGGTTCACTGAGGGGATGGAGAGTGAATGACATTTTCCTTCCTTTCTGAAGTCTTCTTTACCACCTGTTTCTCAGTGAAAAATTCCTTTTTCTGTGTATAGAGTTACGAAGAGAAATTGCAGGGAAAACACCTCTGCTGTATTAAAAGAAGGAAATCTCCAAACCTAAAACCCAAACAACTTCATCTGGTTTTGTGTGGAACTTGTTTAACTTCTCTAGCCAATTTGATGAAGATTTTGGCAAAAACACTTTTTGTTGAAAAATTCACGTAAGATGAGCTAAGGCACCTCACATTCTGGTTCTTTTATACCCCAATGAAGTCATTCTGCAGGCCAAATCCCACATTGATATTCACTGTATTTTAAAGGTCAAAAGAAGTCAATAAATCATTTCAGACCTTGTTTACGTATGAAAGAAAAATCAAAACCAGGAAGGCACTACAATTTGTTTATGTTTACAAGTCACTTTTTAAAATTTGATGTGCTGTATACCATAAAAATCAGAGAGTTTCTAAGGTTAGTAGCCTATCAGTCAGATTACATTCAAGAATCTTTTAAAATATGATTTGTGTTAGTAAATGAAGTCTGGAATGATTACTTTCTCAGTATAACCAATGCTTACTTTATTCAGAGGCAAAATGTCAACGATTCATGAATAGCAAGTGGTAGCTGGATAGCAATCTAAAGACTAACACAGGACAAAACTCAGATGTTACAAAACTAATATTAAAATACAGTAGTGAAACGAGAACTGGAGAAACATTCAGACATCTGCTTTTGAAGTTTACTAAAAGTATTAGGAGTTGTTCTACACAAAGGACAGTTTCTTCTTTTTTTTTTTTTATTTACAAATGATTCATTTTTGGTCAATGGAGAAAAGCTAAACATCCATTAACATGCATACCATTACAATTGATTTATTTGGATGAATTTTATGTCTACATAATTCATAAAAAGGCAGTGTGCTGTTTAAATTAAAGGTAGATTTTATTGCATTGTTATTATGCTACCGCTGGCAATTAAATAGTTACAATTTTTTTTCCTGCACCTGAGCAATTTTATAATAAGCAGCAGCAGAGAAGAAAGAAAAAATCTCGTACATGATTATTGCTAATCATTGATTTATGTTCCCAAAAGTTATAAATATGTGGGTGCAAGCTGAAAGTCTGTGAAAACAGGCTGTATGAAAGCAGTAGACACAGAAAGGATATGGATTATTTTCTACACTATGTGGTAGTTACCATGGTATCTCTACCACAAAGTACATTCACTCCCCTCAGATATTACCAGAATAATCTCTTCCTGCTTTGGCATCTTGTTCCCACTCTTCCCATCAAACTTTTTTACTGAGGATTGCTAAAGGATCATAAAATTTCAGTATCAACCTCACAAAACCTCAGGGCATAGATTTCCTACTAAGTAAAATTCTGCTTGGAGAGACAAGGTCAAAGAAAAAAATGCCCTAAAAACTCTATTCATTTCATCAGTCCAGGAGATCTGGTGCTCTCAGGTTTCAGTAGAGTTGCTAGCAAAGGTTATCAGAGAGTTATTTTAGAATACTGTGCAATATATGTATTAGCTAAGGCAGTAAATGTGTCTTTATTGAAGGGAAGAGAACCTCTACCCCAACAACATAGTCAGCAGGGATCAATGGTCTTAAAATATTCTTTAAGTTGCTTTTATCTTGTACAAGGTAACTAATTCAAGAAAAAAGGCTTTTTGGAATAACTTTCCAAGGAGGAATAACCCTTGTTAGAAAGAATTTGTCTGGATGGTGAAAAATTGGAGAACACTCAGATCGAGTTTTCATTAAATTTCAGTTTCAGTCTAACAACAAAAAAAATCTGAATCTAACGCATTCCATGTAGAGTATAATGTTGTATTTGGAGCACCTCTAGACTCAGTGGAATCAGAGGTGGAGAAGAGGAAAATAAAGAAAAAAAGCAACAAATCACACCCCAAACAAAAACCAAGGCTATTTCGATGTTAAAGATAAAACATTATTTCAGCCAATAAAGAAACATTTCAAGGGAAGAAAATATGCCTACAACATCTTATGACACAGCAGATAATGGGAATGACAAGTGTGAGCTCAGATATTTCAGGACAAGATGAAAGGGGGCAAAGTTAGATAAATACAGTGACTCACTGTTAAAAGTAAAATTAGCAGGCTGTCATTGGCAGGTTACTGTGAAAGAAAAACCAAATGGTTTGGTCAAGCTGGTAGTCTGCATTGCCCACTACAGTAGCCTGTTCAGTTTGCCTTGAGTGTTCTGTGCTGGAGGAGCATGGACATTGTAACTGAGGGAAAAGCATTGACTCTGTCTTAATAGTGGACCAAAAATATACTTTCAGAGCTACTTATAATCCAGTAAAAAGCAGCTGAATCAGGGCACAAGAGGTCTGTTGGTTCTATTCCTTCAAAGTAATGGTATTAAAATTGTTGTACCCGTAATACCAACAGTGGATTTTTTTTTCCCTTTCATTCAGCTCATCTGGTGCTAGTTGCTTCTGATTCCTTCTCTAAGAAGCAGAGTCAATAAGTGATAAAGTCATAGTCAGAATGCATTGTGATTGCCTGCAGATTTTAGGAATGTGTATACTATTCCTGTTAGTTTCTAGTTTTTTTAACATCGCTCTGTAGACTGCCTTCACAGATTCTCTTCATTCAGGGCATGCAGTTAATAATAAAGTGCTATCTTCTCTTTCTGTTCCTTAATTAGGACAGAAATTAAGATTATTCATGATGCCAATCTTTGTCATATTGAAATTGACAGCTGGAGCTCAGTCCTCAGCAGCTATACAAAGAAGACCTCAAAGTCTGCTTACCAGCATTCAGCTCTAAATAGATGCACTAAACCTTTCTCTATTATTTTTGCCATAGCCATTGTCTGTGTAACAGGAGCCCTCCTTCTCATTTTGAATTGGAAGTGTTTAAAGGGTTATCACATGTAAAACTTTCAGTGACAGTCAGAAGTGTTTGTTGTCCCTGTTTAAGTACTGAAATGTGCTATAAGGTCTTCCTGGAGCTTTCTCTTTTCCAGCCTGAACAACCCCAAGTCTCTCAAGCTGTCTTCCCAGGGGAAGAGCTCCAGCCTTCTGATCATTTGTGTGGCCTCTGGACTTGTTCCATCAGTTCCACGTGCATCCTGTGTTGGTTATTTATGGTTTTGCAAATTTTATGACACAGAGAGTGTGCTACACTGTCTAGTATAATTGTCACTTCACTGAATCAATTTGACTTTTGTTATGCTCTTCAGCTCTCTCACAGCACATCATCCTTCCTCTAAGTCACAACTGCAGGTCTAGTATTGTTTTAGGACTGTGGAAGTGTTTTTGGCTTATGAGAATTGTGAAGATAATTTGTGGGCCCATACATCTTTTGAACAGACAAGGAGTGAGGATCCAGCTCTGCAGCACTAATCTCTTTTCCCACTCATGATTTTGAGTGCACCTGATGCATGTCTCAGCTTCCAAAAAGCTAAAAACCTACTTCCCTTTTTTCATCTTAATGGATCCATTACTACTTTACTTTTTCTTGAACTGCTTCAATCTGTCAAGGGTCTGGATCCCAAGTTGGACAACAAAAGAAAAGTTCAAATAGTCACTTAGAACTTAATCAAGAATAAAGACGAGAGTTTAAACTTGTAATATGAAGTCAAGCAAGAAAATCAAGGATTTTTTTATGGGAAAGGACAGTGAATTCCCTCCTAAACCTAAGAATAGGTGGTTGTCAAGATATTGAATTATTTAGGCTGTGTGATCTTCACTACACAGAAAACCCCATAAGGTAACTGCTTATGGTGTGAAGGCAAGTTCTAGAGTAAGCAAGCTGAAGAGTCAGTTGCCCCACTCCACCATCTTGCAGGTCAGTTGGTGTAATTAGGATGAGAAACAAATATTTTCTTGCTGTGAACATCTCTGATTTACCATCTACATGGCAAAACCCAAATCCCCTTCCAATTCCATGAAATTTCTGCCTACCACCACACGTATAATGCTATTGCTGTACCATTTGCACAGAAACTGGATACTTCCTTCAAAACAGTGTTCTTTGCAGTATCACATGGCTGGTTATTGCATTAATATATACAAAGGTAATATAACCTAAGGGTGTCTGAATTATCATTGGTACTTCAAAACTATAAATAAATGCAAAATATTTTAAAAGGTCTAATACCACTTTCTGCTATTTTAAAAAATTTACTAAGTGTTTTCCTTTTACACCTCTCCATCCTAAAGTTTGCAATATATCTGTGTTTGAAGAGGATAATTTATTTCACTCTGTAAGAACAGATGCTGTATAAGAAAAAAAAGGGGTACCTCCTTGTGAGACTTTTATGGAGGTAAGTACTTGAGAATAGCAAATAATGGAAGTCTCCTGTTTCTTGCAAGCTGTTTTGATCTTGAAAGCTTACTGCTTAGTTAAATTTCACAAATATATTGCAGTAAGTCAAATGGTTTTATAAAATTTACAAACCCCACTGCCTATAATCTGTAATCATGTTTATCTTTCAGAAAGATGATTTATCTCTTGGTGTTTCACAAAAAAGAGTATTATCCTTTATAATTTTCTCCCCTTGGTATTTACTTTGTCTACATATTGTTTTTAGATTTCTGATAAGAATTTCATGAATTTCACTAGCGTGGATATTCATCTATTTGCAAATTATATGTCTGCATCATCTTTCACATCCTGTCTTCACACAGAAGGAACTGCACTGGTTTCTGGGGGATTGTTTATTATTTATACTGTAACTGCAGGCATACTTACTTTCTTGAAATCCATTGCACTTCATGAAAGCACAGCCAAAATCGATGACATGTGTGAATCTGTTTCATTTTCTGTATATGAAGTTCTGAAGTGATCTCACATTGGTGTGAGACATCCTGCCATTTCCTTCAGCGTTTTTTCTATATATAACAAGAACCCAAACAAAGCCACAAACAAGTAACAAAAAAACCCTGAAAAAACCACTAACAAACNTATTCTCTTATTTTTATTCTCTCAAATGTCTACTTTGGGATAGGCATATCCTCAAAGATTCCTTGGCAACATAGTGCTGAGCTCAAAGGCAGAAGGGACTACTGGACCTCCTTTCATATGTCCTTGAATAGCAGCACAATTCATCTATGCTGCACAATTCTTGCAGCGTAGAACTTTGAGAGGAAGTATCAAGCAGCATATCTTGAAGCATATCTCAAAGTACTGCAGTGTTTCTTGTGTATCAGAAAAGCCCCCTTTCATTACACTGTCTTCCCAACAGAAGAGGTGTGATTAAATGTGCTGCAGCATACATGAACATGTTGTATTCCACATTAGCTCACATACACACATCTGTATCTTACTCTTGTGCATCCAAGGATGCATTCTCATAGCTTCAGTATGAAGCTGGTGCTGAGTGACTTTAAACTAACAGGTGTTGAAGTGAAGAGACAGCCCAATACCTTTGCACTGGAGTTCAAGTAAGATCTCCAGACTCCTGATTTAATCTTTGAATGTAGAAACAT
Source organism: Rhipidura dahli (assembly GCA_013399225.1). Classification (NCBI taxonomy): domain Eukaryota; kingdom Metazoa; phylum Chordata; class Aves; order Passeriformes; family Rhipiduridae; genus Rhipidura; species Rhipidura dahli. Next base: position 191,668 of record VXAC01004557.1, on the reverse strand, counting down.
TCAAGCATATAATTACAAAGTAGAGTTCTTTCCTCTTGTGTTCACTTTTTCTTACTTTTTCTGACCATTTCCAATATCGTTAAATGTAGTTTTGAATTGCAGAATATCAAACACATGCTGAGAAAAATGCTTTTTCTTACTAACATCTATCAGCTACAGGTAATATCCTCCTTTAACAGCTATCAAAGGTGTGTAATAAGTATTCACACACCACTCCCACCCCTGAAATTCCACTCCTCAGTCTCTCCTACCAAATTCCAAAACAAAGCATGAAAGCCTTTTATCTTCTTTCATGTGGAATTAATTTGAACATGTTATCTTCTCTATGTATATTTTTTCAGGATGGCTGTACCTTTGCAGGGCTAGCTACATTAACCTCACAGTTCTGTAATAGTTTCCAAAATGTACTCCCTTGATTAAATAAAAGTACTAGGGATCCCATCACCAGAATGTAAACACATGCCTTATAAACTTTTTGAGAAAGAAATTGTTCAGTCTCTGTCTAGGTAGCTGTTTAAATAACTGTAATGAATAAGTGTACTTGAACAGAAAAATATGTGTTTATAAGTCCACTGAAACTTTTGCTGGCTGGAAGCAGGTTCACTAAATATTCACCAACATTTCAGACCTGAAATTTTTGTTAGACCTCATGACTACTGTCAAGGATCATAAAAAGTACAAATTCTAGGTTTTTATGCATGGAATCACTGTGTGATTAATTTAATTGGTTTTTTTAAAAGGATCTCTAACAACCCTTTTAATATTCCAGGGACTAACTTGTCTCCTTAGGAATAACAGGGTTATACTAGCAAATATGAAATAGTAACATTTTCTGTGCTTCCTGGATACATTCTGGTTAGATTAAATGCAGGAAAACCCCAGCAGGTTTTTTCCAGTATCTTAGTGCTTTGTTTCCAGTAAAAGTTAGAAAATTTAAGTATGAATTAAATAATAGACAGTTGATTATAAAAGATACTAGTTTTAAATTGTATAAGAATAAAGTTTAACTCTTTTACATGAAATGTTTATTTCTGTTGGAACAGAGATTTTGGTTAATTATGAATGGTAATATTCATCCCTACGCAGGAAAAAGGGCGACGTACAAGGACCATTGAACATTGCATTTTTCCAGTGTTACCTAATTATAAGAACACCTGTGCTGAATAACTTTCAGCTGATCTATTTGCAGAGTGTTTAATAGTCCTTAAAATTCCTCATTTCTTAGCAGTAATGGGCCAGCAGTGTTTGCACATTAAGTTGTGTAAGAAATGCGTTGGCAGAAACTGCACAAAATACTTGTTTTCCTACATTGTATGTAATCAGAAGTTCCTAGCAGGGTGCTTACTTGAGATTTATGCCAATAGTACATTAAATTTTCACGGGTATTCTAGGTCATTTTTGTTAAGGGTGAAGTGTTTTGTCTTTGCTACAGAGAACACATTCTAGGGAAAAACCCAGTGACTCACCTAATCTCCTCAGAAAAGTTATTTGCATGCCAAAGAGCATGTACACTTCTAAAATGTTAAAATAGAAAGTCTTTGTCTCATTCTCCCTCTCTCACTTGTTCTTGCTGCCTTTTTCTTTTTTTTTCTTTAGTTGCATGGTACCCCTCACCTCTCAGTATACTGGGAAAATGTAAATATCTTTAATATCAAGCACAGTAGGCTCTTCATTATTATTGTTTCTGGAGAAATCTGGAAATAATTATTTCTGGATTCTGAGTATTTAAGTGTGACAGAAAAACTGATCCTTTTTTTCCCCCCAAGTCTTAGTAGTGAGTGATCATTACAAATCCAGACATAAATGTTTTTAATAGCTCTGGAAGAGTCACACTAATGGCTATTAATCATCTTTTGATTGCTCATATCTGTTAAGTTCCTCTGAAGTTAAATAGAAAACTAGCTCTAGCAGTTAATTAGATGAAAGTCAGGGAGAGGAAAGGAAGTCAGGAAATACTTTTAAAGTTTAACTGACTCAATTCCACAAAAAATCTCTTGGTTTGGATAACTGCAGTTTATGCTGCCAAATCAAGAACAGGCAGAGGACAACTGTGAAGGGGGTTGTGTGCTTTTTTTAAGTGTGTGTGAGAGGGAGAGGGTAGATAAGATGTTGCAGTGAATACAGACATTGTAAATTCAGAGATAAGGTTATTGCAGCAGTTTCTGCAACCTGCAGTGTAGAAAAGGTTATGCTGTGACCATAACGATCCATTGTGAATTTAATCTATATTAATTTAAACTCTCTATTTTCCTCTCACTTCAGGATTTCTTTGACTGCTACTGGAAGCATCTGTCCTCCTCCTTGGAACACGTGGCTATGTCCCAGGCTGTTCCTACCCATAATCTCTTTCCTTCAGTGGTTTAATGAGATGTTGGGTGATCTAGTTTCCTCTCTGTGGAAAACTGATGTTTGCCTATTTGGATCAGAGTATTTCCATGGGAAGGAAAGGCCTCTGAGGAAACACTTAGTGACTTAATTATAGGAAGCTCTGTATGTTCCTTTATCTTTGTGTAGAGCTTTGTTTTAAGAGTCAGACTCAGAAAGGCCATGATGTATCTGTGTAAGGGAAAAAAACAACTCTGGAATTTTGAACAAATATAAAAATGTATTATGTAAAATAAAATTATACAAGGTCATATTAATGAAGTGTTTAGGAAGTTCTTTAGTTTCATCAGCTTTAAAGAAGAATGTGAGTGAATCTAGAGTTCAAATTAAAATCTCCTAAACTGGAATTCATTATTGCTCAGCTTCTAACATAGGCTGGACCATAAACAGATTTTTTTATGCCTGGAGCTTCCCACTGCAACTCTTGATAAGAAACTCAGAAAGGTAACATCTTCACTGCACAATTGCAGTGTATTTTAGAGGGCCACAGCAAATCTGAACTTGATTTGTAATACAGTTTGTACTGTATTTATAAAGTCGGGTGAGCTTCTGATAGCTTAATTAGTTGGAGAAGTCAGATTGTAAAGGAATTTTTGTTAGCAGTCTTCATTTTTTTCCTGACTGGCAATTGGACTGCCATTTATTAAAGAAAATGGCAGATTTTAGATAACAGCTCAATGCTTTGCTGTTAACAGCAAATGTTTAGGAATGGAAGTGTCATTAAACCATGGAAAGAAACAAGAGATGGTGTTTTTTGCATCAGTTATGTACTCAACTATCTCATTGTCATATAATGGGAACCTCAGCAAAACAGATATTTTTTGAGTTTTTGCTCCTAAAATTGGGTGTTACCTACTTTCTTTCCATGTAAATGTAATGATTTGAACATTTAATGACCCATATTTTTGCAATGTATAATTTTAAATATACCTTTATCCATAAGTTATTGATAAACACCTACTGTTCTCATTTTCTGCTTCATCCTGAGCAGAATGTCAGCAGGTAGCAACCCATGCCTTGGTGGCACCTTTCCATCATTTAACAGTAGTAAATACAGACAAGAGTACAAAATTTTTAGTAGGCTCTTATTTTATGTACCTCATCTTATAATTTCCCTGCATGGGAGTGAGAAGGACTGGTATTTAAGTGTCTAGAAGTTCTTCCCATATACAGTTTAGATTTTTTAGATGTGCAGAATAAAAGTTGGTGTCCTTCTTTCTTGTCTGTTGGGGAACACTGATATTTAGCTGTTACTGTATGTGAAGTGCTTAGATCATACTACAGTAGGGGAACTGTGTCAGTGATTTTAGAAGCAACTGAGAATAAGTTGATTTGCAGAATACTTTTGGTCCTTCATGATTGGAACTTCTGAATTTAATTACCTAAATTTCTTGCAAAGGTAATTTAAATTTTTTATTTTATTTCATTGTGACATAGTAATAGCTCTTTCATCATTCTCAGATGAAATGTAGTTTTCCATCCATGATTCACAACACTGGGGAAATCTGTTCATCTCATTGTCTTTTGAGCAAGTGATACTTGTAATAGCCTTAATCTTATTTCTTTTTTATGGGACCTCTTTCTGTGATAATTATTCTTAGAACTGTTACTTACATAGAATAAATATGCATTTTTGGTTAAGATAGGTGTAACCTGACAGCTTGAGTTCTTTCTAAAACTGAAGCCTCTGGTCATACATTTTTCTTCCTTTACTCCAACTTCATGTCAAAATGTCACCTACACAGATGTTCCTATACTCTAGCCCTTGAAAAACATGTGTGTTTTCTGCTAAAACAGACTTATCGATGGACCTAAACCAAATGGCAGTTTGAGAAAGAGCATACTTGAAAGGGAGTGTTGAATAGGCACCATGTGTATGTGTGCTGTGTATTTTAAGAGATGCATGCCAGACTACTGCAGATGTAAGAGGTATAGGAAAATATTAGGCATCAAGCAATTCTTCTGGAATTTTTCCCTCTTCTAGGTAGTGGAAAATATTCACTTCATATGTAAGAACTGTACTTCTTTAAGTCAATATAGGGATGAGAATTTCTGGTTGTCTTTTTCATTTTTTTCCTTTTTATTTCTGAATCATGAGTGTTTACCTTCTGTTAGTTTTCATTTCTTGCTTGAGCTTGTCCAGCCATATTCCTAGAGCACGTGAGACATTTCCTGAGGTGTGACTAATGTAGTAGCTACACACATTCTGGACATAATCTACTCAACTAAGTACTCACTTTCCCATGTAAGGTTTTTCTTTGACTCTCTCAATTATAAAATTTTTTGCACAGTTCCAATGAAAGAAAGCTGGTGGTCGTGCTGAATACCCTTCAGACAGGCACTTTTCCAAGGTAAAATCTTAACAGATGTCTATTTTCATCTTTCACATGTTCATGTGCTCATTCATGTTGGAGAAAATGAAATCTTTTACCTTAGTTCAGTCTTCTCCTTCAGTTTAGGTAGCACTGTTCTGGCAACTTGTGGCCTTGTATTTTTGTTGCCAGCTTCAATTCAATATTTGCTTTTCTTTAAGACTGATACTGCCTCCAAGGTAATAATGCCCATCATTCCCCATGAAGAATTTTTCCCACTGTAGTAATTTTCCTTCCAGATTTTTCAAACTTGACAGGTGTTTTTGAACACTGCAAAGTAATAATATATACTGTCAGTCTTATCTTTTCCCCCACATACTTTTTCTTCTCTTACCTTTCTTGTAGTGCAGAGACTGTTTTCTCTCTCTTCTGACTGAGAAAAATTTCAGATAGCATTTTGGATTCTTTGTCATGTTCCTTCTTGTCTGTCTTGGTTAAGAATGAGCAAAACTGACTTACATCAGTTTCATTTTGAGTAGCACATTCTTCCACATTTGGCCTTTTTTACCACATTGTTAAGCACAAACTGTGAGCTTTCCACTCCTCAGGATCTGGGAATAACCATTGTCCCATTGCAGCTTAGACCCTGAAATGGTATTCTATCACCCTTTCTTCAAGTTCCTCAAAAAATGCTGATTTTTCATAAAATCATTTGTACTTGCTTTTGTTTTTACATTTCTCATTTTTTATGCTGAGACTATTCCTGTCAGAACATAATAATAGCTGGCTAAAAATAAAGATGTAAAATATAGAGGAAATCTTGGAAATTGCAGAGTGTTTCAGGTGTGTTTTTCCTCCCTAAATGTATCTGACAATTTAACTGGCCAAACCAAAGTGTTGGGGAAAATAGTAGAGAGAGACTTGGCCATTAAGTCTGGGTCTCAGGGCAGGATGTTTTTGTGGACCTGGTCTCATCCTTAGTTACAGCTTTGGGGTCAAGTGCTCTATTTAGGTATCTTTTTAAGATTCCCTTTTCCTAGTATTTTGTATGTGAATAGTTCTACTTTGGGGCAGGAGGTGTCATTATTCCCTAGATGAGTAATACTAGTATAGTTCCAGAAGACCTTGGCAGATATATTTGCCTGTTTGTTTATTTTCTGTTTTTCTCAGCAGAGATCTCTTCTTGTTTGGATTCTATTGGAAGTGTTGATACATAGCCTGTTCCTCTTTTAGGTGTTACACTATAAACTTTCATCTGTCTCTGTACAATGTTCTTGAAATAAAAAAGAGAAGTTTCTTTGGCTTTTTATAGTGAGGGGTGATTGAGCTGTCCTTGTATTCTTTCAAAGCACCTATTTTAAACTAGTGGCTTAAAAATACTTGCAATATTCTTTTGATTCTGCCTCAGGTGATAATGTATCATTTTTGTCTATTTGGATACAGATTCCAGTGAAAAACCTTGAGGCAGAACTTCACCTGTAGCCAATTTCAGTGCTGCACATTTCTTATCTACTTCTTCCATTTTCATTCTATCAAGCTGTCTTCTTGCACCACTGTATTCTTGTATTTCTTGCACCACTGCCTTGTAAGAATTATATATCTAGGACAAACTTAGAAGATATGGTGTTGCAAAAAAGTCAAGGCAAAACTGCAGATTAATTAGATTAGCTTAACTAATTAAAGCTTCATTAATTAGAGATTCATCTTTTCCCCTACACACTAATTTCATACTTGTTCTACAGCAATATATGTTGAGTGAGAAAAGTAGCACTCCTACCTGAAATTGTAAATAAATGCTGAGAAGTGTCTTTAAATCTCACACCTCAAAAGAACAGTGTTTTGCACCAGGAGGTGCCAGTCAGTTATGATGTCAAGAAAGGAAATCAGACTATAAAATCTGTATCATTCAAGTATCATTTAAAATACTATTTGTTAGATGAAAGAGAAGAATAGTATAGATAACAACAGAATCACAGGATCTTTTAGGTTGGAAAAGACCTCAGAGATCATTGATTTCAACTCTTAACCTAACACTTCTTCACTAAACCACATCCCTAAGCAGCACATCTGGACTTGTTTTTGAACACTTCCAGCAATGGTAAATCCACCACTTTTCTGGACAGCCTCTTCTAATGCTTGACCACTCTTTCAGTGAAGAATTTTTTCCTAATACCCAATCTAAGCCTCCCCTGGTGCAACTTGAGGTCATTTCTTCTCATCCTGTCTGTTGTTATGTGGGAAAGAAGTCCAACCACACCTCACTACAACCTCCTTTCAGGTAGTTGAGCTCCAAAGGTGACTCCTGCCAGCCTGCAGCACTTCATGCAGGCCCTGTCTGTAGAAAGAGTTACCCTGTTCTGGTCATTTGAGCTATTATTTGATTCTCTTACTGGAAAATAGTTCTATCCAAAATTTTTTAAGTCAAACAGAGAGGATGTTTGCATGACAACTTTTTGCTGCACTTTTGAATAAAGGCAAGGTGATGCAGGAGGTGTAATTGCTGGAACCAAAGGGGAGTTACCTGAAGAATCCTCCTCAATAATGAGCAGGCTGAGGTTACGCTGCAGGCAAGAGATTTGTCCAGCACACACTGACCTGGAGGCTACAATCTACATGTGGCACAGCACAACAGTGCACAGCAGAGGTCTCATCCTACCCAGGTTAAGTGTTTTGTGGCTCACTAACTCTTCTATATACAATGGTCTTCTGCTCAGGATAGCTACAAACCAGTATTTTTAGAAACTGTGGAAAATTCTGTATGTTCACTCTCTTTCTTGCTAATAAAAAGATTGAATCACACTGGTTTGCAAGATAAAATGTCCTTTCGACTACTGAGTGCTCCCTCCAGGTGAGGGTTGAGGCACACAAAAGAAAGAGTGAAAAGTCTTGGCCTCATCCCTTGCCTGTGGTGTTCTTGTTTGGGGAATAAAAGAGTCAAGTCATTACACTGTCAATCTGTCAGCTTCTCTGTGCATGAGGGAAGGATTTTGAAACTGCCTAAGTAGGATGTGAGCATTTAAGAAGATGAGGTTCTTTTTGAAATCCCAGAATAAATTCAAAGGATTTTGATGGATGTCAACATTTTCTCCCTGTTTTATGGAAAAAAAGAAACCACAAAAACCCAGAAAAGGTTTATTTCCACTTTTTTTTTTTTTTTTTTTT
>VXAC01004557.1:151029-183779 GCA_013399225.1 Rhipidura dahli | reverse complement strand
TTTTTTTTTTTTTTTTTTTTTTGTTGGAACAAAATGTCACTGCTGTATATAAGCTTTTCCTTTTGCCCAGCCCACAAGTTCCCTAACTGCATTAACTGAGGTAAATTTACATTCTGAAATATGTCCATCTCAGAACCAGACATGCCTGACCTACTTTGATGATGTGTTTCAGGATGATACCAGGCATTTTAATGGTGCAGTACTGTAATAAATCTTCAGACTGAGAGCTAACAATAGTGCATAAACTTGTTTTCTAATTACCATTATTCTATGCTTTGGGCTTAGGAAACTGGTTTAAATATACTGTCACAGCACAGTATTAGGATATTACTATTAATAAAACAGTAACATTTAGCTTGTTAGGTAGCATTAGAACTCAAGTGCTTTACAGAAAATCTAGGACTGGGAAGACTGAGTGGAGAGGAAAGAAAACTTAATTTTAACGCCTTCAGAAAATCCCAGTTACTTCTTCCCTAGCATCTGTTAAAATGGAATAGATGAAGTTGAAAAGACAATTTGATTTGAATGGGTGTTTTTTTCAAATCACTTTTCTTATGAAACAATTTGGGCAAATACTTGTGCCACTATATAGTATCAGCAGAGGTTCCCAGCCATTCTCTAGGAAAAACTATTATAGGTAATAGATGCTGCTTCTGAATTAAGATATATTTGGCCAAGTGCTGCCCTCAACTATGCCTGTGGAATTTCCAATACATCAAAGTCCATGAAATGAGTGATTTTCCAGTGGTATAACTGAGGACAGATTTTGTCCAACAGCTAGTGGGGTAGAGAGGCAGTTTAAGAAAAACGTGAAATATTTTGATCTACTTAGAACCCCTAGTAAAAGTACATGGAGTCACCTGGCAGAATGCAACCCTTTTGTGGGGTTTTTCTGCACTCTTAGTTAGGAGATCACTATGCAGCAGATTCTTTAATTCATCATGCCATGTGCTATATTATTACAGTTCATATTGTAACCCTGAGATCATGTGCTCTCTTAACCTTTACAGGGGTTTTAATCTAGAAATTTTTTTCCCAGAGAGGATGCACTGAGGACTGTAGAGGCTAACAATTATGTGAAAAATTGTCCTGACAGGTTTTGTTTGGGCTTTGGTTTTCTTTTGGGTTTTTTTTTAATGTTAAGTAATTAAAAACTTTTTAGACTTTTTATATCACATTGACATTTTAAATTTGCAGAAATATGGGAAATTTATGGAAACATATAAAAATTGCTTTTAATGTTCACAGTAGAAAAATTCATCACTGAGTCTTTTTTCTATTGAGATCTCAATAATTCTCTCAGGAGTTATATAGGAAGGTTTTTGTTGAATCTTAAAAGCAGAATCTTTCTCAAGCAGAGTTCTTGTTCTGGAGCTGTACCATGTAGTCCACAGCAGGGCCATGGCAATCAAATCCATTCTGGTAATCCAAAATAATGGCAGGCAGAAATCACCTGAACACACAAACAATTGCTCAAGTCAGCCCTGAAAACCATGGAGTCTGTGGAGAATCTTTCTTACCTGTGAACCACTGCTGGAAGTGCTCTCTCCTCTTGTGTTGGTGGTATGATTCTGTGGCTCTTTGCCAGAAGTTTTATAGACTTGAGAATGTTGCCTTTCTCTTTCTTTCATCCCTTGCTGCATAGATTTCCTTCATGTGTTTTGATGGGTACCAAAATACCTAACAAGGATGATATTTAAAGTATCCTTATTGGTGCCTGGGTGTACATCACTTGGATCAAGTGGGAATTAATTAGCACATCTATTGTTTCAAGCTTTATGACTGATTCATCAATTATGTTTGCTTATGTAAGGCTTGCTTCTTGTTTTAAATCTTTTCCTTGCATCTGAAGGAGACAGATATGTTTTGAAATTCTAAATAAATCTGTAAGGCTCTTTCACTGTCACTGTACTTCAATAAATGCTGCCCTTTTCATGTTCACATCTCAGAGTGTGGTGGGAAAACCATGAACTCTCCTTAGTTTGGGTTTGTTTCATATTCTTGGCAAAGTACAATTTGGAGACATTGGAGATCTAGTGGAATGAAAACAAATGAAAACTTTCCCATGTGAACTCTTGCATTCAGCTTCGGGTCTCAGCAGGAAATAGGACAGCAGGAGTTTCCTTCATGGCATCAGGTTTTCTGGCATGCAAATTTTCAACAATTTTCTAACCATTAAGAAGCTCAGTGAAGCGAATTATTAAGTGGAGATTATGGCTTCTCCAACTATATGACAAACTGTTTGGATTTGTTGTATTTCAAATGCATCTATATTGTTTTAAAAAATTATGTCAGAAATTATTCTTGCTGTCATTGATCCTTTCACTCAATCTGTAAGAATTTATTTGGGTATTGTTTCTGTGTTTGTCTGTGTGGAGTTTTTCTTTGTTTGCTTCCTCTGTTTTTTCTTTTGGTTGGTTGGTTTTAATAGATTTTTCAGGCTAAAGAGTTGATTAAAGTTTACTTTAACTCATCCTGAGTGTTTTGCAACAGAAAACTTTGCTCAAGTTACCTCCCAAGTACTTATATTTCCATAAGAATCCCACACAGTTCATCCATCCTTGGAAATTACTTTCATTGGTATGGTTCCTGTAAAATAGGACTGTGATAAAATAGGGCATATCTGGGAACTTGATACTGTAGAGGCATACAGGTGTGCCTAGATCTATGTGGAGATAGATTGGAGGTACTTTCAGAGCTTGGGTTGTCTTTTTCAGCACAGATCAGTCTCTCCGTGCCTTTAGAGTAAAAAAAACCATAAAATGTAATTGGCACAAAATATTTGGAAGTGATAGGATATTTAAAAAAAAGAGAAACTGGCATGAAAAGGGACTTCACAATTTCAGAATAAAACAATTCATAAAACTTTTGACCAAGATTAAAACCATTGTATAGTAACATGAACCAGACCATGACATGGGTAACAAAGTGACTTGATTTCTGTCCTTGGCAAAGGCTATTAAATATTGTTCAACTTTATCTGTGATAATTTAATTTTAGGAGTTCTTAAAACTGAAGTATTTCTATGCCTAGATGGTACCCAGACAAAAGAAACCCATTCCAGTAGGGACCAATCCACCCAGAATTTCAGAAAACAAAGTGCAATCCCAAGTAAAATGGTAAGAACTGAAGGATTCTCTCTGAGTGAGTGCTGCTTAGAAATGAAAATATTCGTGATTTGAATGAATCTGAATAGGTTGACATTGGAAAAATCCTCTCTGAGACAGCAGAACAATACCAGTTGTGTATTGAAAACTGGCAGGAAAGAACCCGTTTTTCAGTGAGAAATCAGCACGATTCCCCCAACTTTTAAAATCAGTTTCCTTTTTTTCTGGAAGTTTGTTATAGTGTCTACAATCTGTAAACAGCTACAAGCCTGTGAAGATCTCCTGTTTGTCTATTTGGCACAAAGCTGGTAGTTTCTGCTTTATGCCAGCCTTTATACTATTATTTCAGCAATTTTTCAATTTTTATCAGACTCTTTCTCTTTTCTAAGACACAGTCTTCATACTTGAATGCCACGGACCCCTCAGGAAATAGCTGATGGAAGGAGCTGGTCCTGTTCAGTTACTCTGCTGGGAAGGGAAGTCTTTCCTAGAAGGACTATTTTCTGCCTTAAATCAAATTAAATTCTTAAATTGATCTACACGTGTTGCACAATGTCTATGCAGTAATTAATAGTATCTGAGGCAGGTTATTGATAGCATAAATAATATTCTGCACTGTTTAATTCTATACTTTGAAACAGTTTTTGCAAGATATATTTCTCTATATTTATGTGAAAATGCACTGGTAGTAAAAGTCTTCATTTTCAGAGGGTTTAACAGACTTTTTACATTTGACATAACTTACCTCTAGCTCAGTTATCTCAGCAGGTATCTCAACATCTGTCCTTCTCTTTCCCTCTGTCAGTACTACTCCCTGCTCCCAATCTTAGATGTAGTTTCTCTGAACAAGTCTTTATCTGCAGCAAGCATGTTCAATCTGTAAGATTAACACTGAGAGTCATTTGTGTTCCTGGATGGGCTTTCAGTGAGGACAGTATGTGCACTGCAAACTGACATGGAGAGTAAGGATACTTTGTGCACACAGAGAATTAGATTCCTAGATCTGAATATGTGCCAGTTCTGTCTTTTCAGCAATTTGCAACCCAGTCAAAAAAGCAGACTGATTTTTCAGAGGGAAACAAGGCTGGACTAACAGCTGCTCTCAGGCAAAAATTCATAACCCTGCTTATAAATGGTTGAATACTGAAACATTGAAAGTATGCTTTGTCAAAATGTCAAGTGTGAGATTTTACATTATAAAACTGTAGTTTCCCCAGCCTAATTTTTTAATGTCCATTCTGACTGTGTTTTCCTAAAAAGCTTGAGCCAGACATCCACCATAGAGAATAGGAGCTCAAGTAGTTACCTTTTGGGAAAATTTTATGTAAGCAAATGAAAATGGCTTCTTTCAGAGGGAAAGGATGGTCTCTCTGAAAGGAGGCAGGATGAACAACCTGCTTCTGAAAAAGAAATGACCTACCACAGTACAAGGAGTGCTTAGTAACTAATTGCATCATTAGCAGTTAGAACTCAAATAGCTTAATCAGGATTTATGTATGTATCACTGCAAATGTTCTTTAACATGAGTAGATGGTTCAGAAAAAAACCACTGTGCTACAAGACCAGTAAATAAATCATTTCAGAGATTTTTTTCATCTTTAATCCATAAAAATCCTCTATTATTAATAAAAATCTTTACTGAACTGGAATACAAAGTAGAGTAAAAGCTGTTCTGTACCTCAGGACCATAATTACTCTGCTAGGCAATGCAGTGGTTAACTGTTTGTTGTTCTCATTAACAGTTGCAGAAGGAAATGGTCCTTCACTAATTGAAAAACACTGGCTTAACAAAACAAAGCTGGCCTGGGACACTGAAAAGCACACCTTAGGTAATCAGAGAAATTAAGAGAAAATGTATATTTGATAGCAATACAGATGTTACTCATTTCAAATCGTGAGGTCAAAACTCAAAGTGATTGAAAGGGATGTATCTAAATTTGAAGGATTATAGGGGGATGTATCTGAATCTGGGGTTCATCCCCGTTTCTGGTGACTTCTGAACATTTGCAGAGAGAATGACAGAAATTGAAAATACTGCCTGTATTGGCTTAGTGAATGGGATTTCCATTTAGTCATGTGTACGGATAGGGTTCTTTTTTGTACCCTAAATGTAAGGAAGTGAAAGGAAAAATGTAAGTTTGACTGAGTGTCAACAAATCTCTTTCTCACATAGAATGTAAAATAAAGTATAATTAGTGAATTCACCTCAGATGTATGAAGTGGAATTAGTGGTGCATTGTATCCGGTCCACTGAATGCAGGCAAGGATTTGGGTGTTGAAAACAGTGGCACAGTACAGTTAATAGCCTTGACATTATCCAAAACAGTGTATTGGGTTCTCTACTTTTGCTTCTAAAGTTTGTTTTCTGCTGCACAAATGATATGGTGTTAACTGCCAGAAACACAGTAGATAATCCAGGAGACCACAAAAGCTTCTGAGATTGTTACAAAATATGTATTATATGTATGACATTAAAGTTAAGATAGAAAAGCATGATATATTCTAAATGGTCAGGCAGATGATACAGAATAATTTAAAAAATCAGCAGTTGCCTCTTAAGAAAATATGTTTGGTATTTTGTGTAAGATTAGTAACAATAAACATGCACTGGCATGATGCAAGATGACATACAAACATCAGCATGACTTAATGCAAGAGAAACAATTTGGTTCTGGTAATTTCTTAGATGGATTTAGGTCAAGGTAGAATAACAGAAATCAATTGATATAGACTGCATGGTTATCACCCCACATGCTACAAATTATCCCACAGACCTGGATTTAACAGCCAGGAGACTTCACTGTGTGGTACTTGTGTCAGTCAGACACATGCCCTGCTGACACTGCAGACAAGGTAAAACCCTCAGCTGTGTGAGCGTGAATGTTCATGTTTATTCCAGCTGGCTGCAGCTGGTAGAAGGAAAATATTACTGCTGCTAATGTTCTTGGGACATTGCATTACACGTTTTCTGAGAGGAAACACAGGCAGGGGATATTTCACCTCAGTTTTCTCAGAGGAATTGTAAATTTCCCTCATGAGATACTCAGTAACACACACAAGATCAGCTGTTTATCAGCCTGTTTCAGAAGGGTTAGTGTAATGGATTCTACAGAAATTTTCACTCCTTGTAATTTAAAATATGGCTCCGGGAGCACCAATATATGAGATTCAGTGCAGCAGACTTTAAAGAAGAAAGGAGTTTTACCAGCCAGCAGAGGAGGAAAGGGCAGAACCTTTTCCCTTTAAGTTGCAAGGTATAGCAAGTTATAGCTAGATTAGAGAATTACATTTCTACCAGCAATCTGGTCAGGAAGTGTTGTAATAGGAAGTAAGGGAGATGGGGATAATGAGACAGAAGGAAGGGATCCTTCCTCTAGCTTTATCTCTATACAAGTTAAGAAGGCTTCAGTACAAACATCAGTCTTTCATGACTTCAGCTTCCTCATTTGAGATTGTTTGGGGTTTTCTTTCCCGATACTTCTCAGTCTTGTGCAGCCAGAATGAGAATAAGTCTGATGATTTTCTGTCTCACATGTATCAACCTTTCCTTTTTAACAAAAAAATAATTTTGATCATTGGCTTTTATTATGACTGCGAAGAGAGTACCCCTTGGCATCATACTGATTGTTGTCATTTTTATACATAGGTAAGAAAAATTTGGTAAGAAGACATTTCAGGCAGGTAGGCATTCCTGAAAGGGGTTTCAGCCATGTTCTTAATGGTGGCTGGGAGTGATTTTAGACAGCAGGCAACAACAGAGGTGAGAATATAGTGAGATCCTACAGCCATATGAAAGGCATTGATTTTCAACCTCATCACTGCCTCATGCTATGGGAGTAAAGCAGAGTACAAACAACCATCTGGCATCAAATTAAAAGATGGTTGTGCTGGTAGTACTTGCCTGGAATAATCAAATGAAAATTATGCTTTTCTAAAGTCTAGTTCAATACACTACTGTAGTCTCAGGCAAGTCAGCAAATATGTAGATTAATTCAGCCTCACTTCTTGCTTTTTTTTTCCCTTTCCTACTTTGAGACAGATTATATTTATTGCATAGGCCAGCACTACTCCAAACTACAGCAGGTTCATTCCTTAAATGTCAGTTGATTTTATGAGCTCACATTTAACAAAAGAAGATGCAGAGTAAGGGAGTCATAGGTATTTATGTGTAACCCAAACTTTTGTTGAAAATTACAGAGGTGAAACAGGATATATAATAACTTTCAAAGTACTGGGCTGAGATAAAAGGGAAAAAATAATAAAGGGGGATACCAATCAGCTGTTGCTCCAGATTTAGGGAAAGAAAAAGAACAGGAGTTTAAGAGAACACACTGAGGGCCATGTACAATTTACTCTGAGAGTAGCAGCATGCAAGGCTATGAGCCTGTGCAGGCAAACTGAAGAAATGCCAAAAGTGTGTGCTACCATGTTTGGGAAAGAACAGACACTTAGCAAGCAAATATTCTGAACACTTGCTTATTTTTGTTGTCCCATCCAGTATGTAGTTATGTAGTTATCTGTTGAACTGGGTTTTTTTTTGTTGTTGTTGTTCATGAATCCACTATATAAATTGTAAACCAAAAATGTAATAGTTTCTCTTGTGCAACGATCAGAAATCTCTGCCTTGTGTGATGCTGGGAGAGCTTTTCTGTGTCATAAGATTTCAGTGGTGTTATTAAAAAAGGACGTTTGTCTGAGTGTCTGAGTTCCTTTATGGGAGGAAGCCTTGTCTTTTATCTATTTGTAGCACTCAACAGAAAATCACTTTTCTTCTGATATGCCTATGTATCCAAGACAAATTTCTGCTGCAAATGAAATCATGCCAAAGCACATGATGCCTGCAGGGCAGAATTCTCATTAATGTCTTGGAGCAAGACTGTCTTCCAGAAAGGTTCTGCATTTCAGGCCTTGCTTAATATCATGGATGCTTTAATACAGACCTTCTTTCAGTGAAAGGGCTGCCTTAAGAACAGTATTCCTACCTTTACAAAGATTTAATGAGCATTTTCAGGCAAAACCCTATTTAGTATATATTTTTTTTTTCTCCTTTGTTAATAATTTTAGGGATGACTTCAGGGAAGACAAATTTCTTCACATCAATATCAATTATCATTATAAATTATTATTAAATTATGGGAAAAGGTGATGAAAGAGAATACAGGTATATACAAAGATTTTGTAATCCCAGTGAAACTTAACAAAAAAAATTCCGGCATTGAGTGAAGATTATTTTTCTCATTTGTAATTTTTCTGTTATGATGAAATTTAACACGAGGGCAGGATTTTTGTAATTACCATTGATGCTAAGATAAAATTTGAATTGTTCCTTTAAAAGTTGCCCTTAATCCTCTCCAAACTCCTTGTGGAACTCAGTTAAATGTTTTCTAATACAATAATATTAACACAAGCACTGAAATAAGTAGCTGGAGTGTCTTCTCAGATATTTTTTTTGGTAGTATTAGGAAATGGAAATAACTATTATTACCACATTACCATAATAGAACTTCCCTATATTGTGAGCTACAGAGTTTTTTCAAAGATTATATCTCTGTACTGAATTAAACTGGAATGTGTTTGTGATATGGGCAGTTGATTAAGTCTGATGCAAACAGACATTTTACACTAGTGCAGTAGAAGCAAACCCCAAAGATTTCTCCCACTCCTGGGATTAAGGTGCCTTTCTCCTTTGCCACGCAGTGGTGCTTTGTGTACAAGTGCATAACACCTGCACTGAGCAAGGACAGCAGCTCCTACAGCGTGGTAGATGGCTTGTCAGCTCTGGTACCCACCATATGCTGTCAGCACACAGCAGTGACAGGTCAGGCTCCAGCATTCCGTGTGGTGGCACTGGCAACATGGCCTTTTCCAAGTTTGCTTAGTACCGAGTAGCTCATCCCCGGATTGCTGCTGTTCTGGGCTGTTTGCCCAGAAGTCTTCCCAAGAAAGACTAAACTCTGACAGCAAGAGGAATCATCATCCATCTGCCTCTCTGTGGGGACAGCAGAAGACTCAGCTGCAAAACTGTGCTCAGTGTAATTCTCTGCAGTGCTTTAAAGAACACACCTGTAAACATGACAAAATGGCATCGTCCCTGAAGTATGACGGGAGCATCTGCTGAACTCGGCTGGCTGATCATGCCAACCAGCAGTGTGCACAAGGAGTGAGAAAGGAAAGAGTGGGAAAGATCAGTAATATGTAAAAACAGAAGCTTGGTATTCATTTTGTCACAGTAAAATTGTCATTTTTGTGCCACTGTTGATAAACTGTTGCCATGCTTAATAAACCTCAGCTACACAATTAATACAGTTTTGTTTAGGTTTATTTTTTTTAGGGTGGTGATTACTGGCTTTGGATCTCTCCCACAGTGATGTCGTGGCTGGGGTAATTAGATTTCTTGTGCTCACACCAGAACTTCAAGTTTTTTTGTTTGCTGCCCCAGTTACTTGCTAGCTCAAAATACAGGGAAAATTTTAGCACAGAAAGCTTAGGCAGAACTAGCATGTGGAGGTGACTCTTGGGCAATATGTTTATCATTAATGTACTGTGTAGCATATAGATAACAGAATAGTGGCTCCAGTTAATTTTTGCTGAAAGGAGATTGAAAAATAAAACTGTCATGTCTGAAAGTGTGGTAAAGGGATCAGAATCTCCTAATTTGAACCTGCTGCTATCTGTGTGCTGAGAAAAAAAAAGATGTTCAATTTAGATCTTTCAAGAGAATATACTTTAAACTGCAGAATTATATCTGATAATATTTCATTTTGAATACAGGTAACAGCCAGTGCAACATAATTTTTGCATTTGTTATATAGAACATACAGTACCAAAAGTAAATGGATGACTTAATACTGTAAGGACTGAATTTATTCGCTGGTCTATGTAAGTAATTAAAACTGGAAAATAGGATTGCAAATGAGCCTTTTGATATGACATCAGCAAATCTACTGTAACCAAAGGACAACAGGCAGAACCATGCCTTTCACCAATCTGATTGTGAA
Source organism: Rhipidura dahli (assembly GCA_013399225.1). Lineage (NCBI taxonomy): Eukaryota > Metazoa > Chordata > Aves > Passeriformes > Rhipiduridae > Rhipidura > Rhipidura dahli. The sequence continues at coordinate 173,674 of VXAC01004557.1, read as the reverse complement.
TGTGTTTTACAGCCACAATTGTGCAGTGAAACTTACTTTTAAATGAATTATAACTTTTATACAGTAGAATAGATTTTTTACAGATAGATATATTATTTTATAGATGTCAATCAATGATGGCTTGAAGCAGTGACTCACAAAGCTGATTTAACATGAACGTATATTTTGCATATCATGCAAGAAGGAACAAAAAAACCCGTGTAAGGTAATATATGAAATTACAAGAAGTATTTATCCTCTGTTTCACGTTAAGGATCTTTTACTTAGTATCACATTTTGGATTTAAAAGCATTGCATTTATTCTAATCAGCAAGGGCTGAAACGAGCAAAAGTTGTCTAATGTTTTGAATTGAGGCTTACACAATTTTTAGGTTGTGCCTTTTTATACTGCTTATCATTTTTGGGGTTACAAAGAACCTTATCCAAAACCAGCAGAATGCTACAGCCCAGCTGTGTTTCTGTTGTACAATTAGGAATTTTCTGCCCTGTACCTGCTGGTGAGGACTGAAAGATATCCACACTACTGCAAGATGTTTTCTCTTTAGGGGAGATGGTAGTGGTTCTGCACATTTATATTTCAAAGCTTTTTGTGATCTTGGAATGATATCTTGCCATACTGCACAGTGCCCATGACGTTGTGGTTTCAACTTGAAATCTTGCACTTCCTGGCTAGCGAACAATTAACTTGTAATGTTACTTGCATTTTAATACCTTTGGACTGATCCTGTCACTATTAAAGAAAACATAAAACTGACACTTGTTTCAAGAATTGGTACCATGTTATGTAACACATATAATTGTATTTCATATCATACATAATGGTTTTATGCTTTCTAGGCTGCTCAAAGATGTGGTTTTGGGGTTTTTACTCAATATTTCCGTTTATGTTTAGCATGCTAGGCCACTTATTAAGGAAGAAGAGTTTTAGCTACATTATTAATGGACAAATTAAATGTCAATTAGAACTTACATTACAACAACACACTTTTAATCCACAACAGAAATTTGGTTCAGCATACTAATCCATGCTTACTTGCTTCTGTTTGTGATGTTAATACTTATCCACAGTTTCAATAGCAAATATATAAAACTTCTTGATAACAGATTCTGTAATTTTTGGAAGAGTTTACGGTCTCTGTAAAATGCGTTCCTTGAAAATGTCATATTCTACAAGCATGGTCTCAACAGTAATTTTTATTTTGTTGCCACAAATGTCATGCATTTCCTTGGAAACTAAATAAAACCAGCAGTTCTTCAGCAGTCTCTCTAAAGTATATGCCACTTGTATCTAACACATTTGGTGTTTATTTGTAGATTTAAATCTCTTTGTAAACTTACAATTTGCCAATATTTCCATTAAGGCAAAGTAGTAGCATTAATATCAATATCTGACTTAAAGTGATGCCATCATGATTTTTTGCCCTTTTTTATACATATATACCCTTTTTATACAGCTTTTATGTATCCTCAGTGCTTTTAGCATGCATATTTGTAATTCCTTAAACCTGATAATTTAGCATAGTCTTAATATTCTATTAAGCCAGGAGACCAAATATCCTGGAGGTCTCACAGCTGGGGCCACAAAGTCCAATGCTATCCTGAGAAACCACCGTCCTCCCCAGAACACATCCTGTAAACTTGGATAAGCCCATCCAGGGAGGAATTCCTCGGGACAGGGGGATATTACGCTATTCATTTAAGCTTCTCATTGGAGAATCTTTGACAGATTTGCTGNGTGATGCCATCATGATTTTTTGCCCTTTTTTATACATATATACCCTTTTTATACAGCTTTTATGTATCCTCAGTGCTTTTAGCATGCATATTTGTAATTCCTTAAACCTGATAATTTAGCATAGTCTTAATATTCTATTAAGCCAGGAGACCAAATATCCTGGAGGTCTCACAGCTGGGGCCACAAAGTCCAATGCTATCCTGAGAAACCACCGTCCTCCCCAGAACACATCCTGTAAACTTGGATAAGCCCATCCAGGGAGGAATTCCTCGGGACAGGGGGATATTACGCTATTCATTTAAGCTTCTCATTGGAGAATCTTTGACAGATTTGCTGATTTGCAAGGTCTATTGTATACACAATCTATTGTGTGTGTGCATTTTGGTGACCATTTCAGGTGCATTTTGATGTGCATTTTGGCACATTCCACCTAGACAAAGTAGTGCACCTTAAGGATCCTTAAATTAATACCGAAGTAAAAACCCCCTTTCCCTTAAACCATCTTTGGTTCTTAACTTTAAGACCACAGAAAGGCAAAAAAAGAAACAGAAAAATTCAGTGCTTTATTACAATACATCAATTAAAAAAGAATGGAAAAATATCACACACTATTGGCAAATCATTAGCCCTACATTTACTGCTCTTTTAAACAGAAAACCTAAAGTTCTGAACACTGAATGGTAATTGCGCATTAAGAAAAATTCCAAATGGTTTGCTGATCTTTAATAATTGAATTGCAAACGAGTAATTCTAATACTTGTGATTTTTTCCCTCCCGGATTTGCTTCAAGTCTAAATTCCTTCCTGAAGCTTGGAAAACATCAGGTTCCTTCCTCTTCATTGTTTTTTTTCCATTTGAACACACCTCTGAAGAGTGTGTATGGATCCAATCCTAGGATTCACCCAGTAGGTCATAACAAACTTGGGATAACAGGAATATTTAATTCATCTGTTGGCTCTCTACATTTAGCTTGCAATTAGAAAAGCACCACACTGGGAGTAACAAAGGAAATGTGGTATTGATGTCTTAGAGGAGAGACATTTCTCATAATATTTTCTATATGAGACTTTGATCTAAACATATGTCCACAGAAATAAATTTTCTTTTTCTCACTAGCTTGGTAGAATTTTCACTTGTTTGGTATTTTGCCTAAAATATATTTATGTTCTGTTTGTTAAATATATTTTTTTACACAAAGACATTTCAAAACTCAGTGTCTCTAGTTCTGACATACCCAAAAAAACAACAGCAGCTTGAGTGACTTGAGATGCAGATGTTTACCACAGAAAAAAATCAATCTGAGAATAAGCCACACCATTTTTACATCAGAATATGGTGTGTCATGTTAATTTAATTCAAGCCTATTAGATATTTGAGATACAGTTTTTAGTTTAGTACAGTGCATTATGAATGACAAGAAAGTAATGAAAATTAATATCATCTCTAATACATTCTTCAGCTTTGGAAAATACCTTTAAAGCTGGTAGCTAAAAAACTTTTGTACTTTGATAATCGGAGTTGAAAGACTGATAAAGAAATGTGTGTGTTATACATTAGGGACCACCTGTACTGGGAGTTAATTTTGTCTGGTTTGGTGACTAGGTCATGATCTGTCCTCCATATTGAGAGAAACCAGTAATATCATAATTTATTACAGCTTCATATTCCCAAGTAGTGGAATGGAATGAGTTATATTTCTCAAGTGGTGATAATTCAAAGATATTTAGCATTCATAGAACATCTGTAAGAACTCATATAGTTAGAAATTGTATATAGAGATGAGTGAAGTGATCTAAGAGCTAAGCTTGTCACAATGTAATTGACATACATCTTTGTAATGATCTTTCATTTAGCAAATGAAAAATTTCCCTTCCTAATTTGGTATATAGTTAAAATGCATATTGCATCATAACTTGCAATTTTCATGCTATGGACAATGAATTACATGATTTGTGACAAGTACTTCTATTCACAGTGTTAAATATATTTATTGATCTGCATTCTGCTGTTATTGGTGATAATGATCACAAGTGCAGATTAAGCAAGGACCACAGTGCAGAGGAAGGCCCTTAGAGAACATGTAAGCCTCTTTATGATGTAGGTAGCTAGAGTTGTTTCTATACTAACAAATAAGTGAAAGAAACCCACAGATGATTAAAGTGTTAATTTACTTAATTCAAGAAGTATTTTCCTTCTGGCTCAACACTGCAAGTTGTGGGTTCTTTCAACTCCCATGTCCATACTTTGTGAGCAATCAGACAATGAAACCAACCACATTTCCAGCAGAGAATATAGAAGATGGCTTTTAGGTTATCAGACAAGGTCAAGTGCTTCAACAATATGAGTGGCTGCTCTGTATTTTAAGGGGTTGTTAGGAGGTGGTTTGCTTTTCACAAAGTGAAAAAATATGAGAAAAGGAGGAAGGTCTGAATACAAATCTACCCTTTCTTTCATTGCTCTGAATTGTTATACAGAGATATATGACAGTTTTTATTTTCCCTGAGAGTTCTTGTGCTCACAAGGAACTTGAACCTGTAACTCTTTAACATCTAAAGTGTCTCCTTTATAATTTTTTTTCTGTTGATCCCAGCCAAATACAACACTACCTATTTAGCATTTTAAATGATATCTGTTTTCAGAAAACCACCCTGTTTCCTTCTGAGTTTTTTTTCCATGTCAAAGATTGTCTTGGAATTTCAAAAAGGTGGCCTCTTCTCCTTTAATAAGTGTATTTTGATGTGTGTAAAAAATACTCAACATATCTAAAATGTTCTGTTCAATTCCCCAGGTACATTATTCTACTTCTGCTTTGGGATAGTGCAAGTATAATGTGTAGTGAACTAACTGGAGGGACTGTGTTAATTGAAAATGATCCTGTATAAAATATATGCATTTTCTGTCCACAGTAAAATAAGGGGAATGGTATTTCCTATTACTATATAAAATTTCTTCAAAGGGTCATGCTTGCATTTAAACCTTGCAATAAAACTATAGAAGCCACACCTTCTTAGTTACATATGAAAACACTTCAGGTATAACAAGTCCTGACTGAATATATACATGACTTTAAAGACAAAAACCTGTAACACTGTAATTATTATTAGATACCAGATACTTTTATGTTCTTTGGAAATCAAAGTTTTCTTTTGTCCTTTTAATTGTATCATCTTTTAAAGGATCCTTTTTCTTTTAGGAAAAAAACAGAACACATCAAATTTGCAGTGATTTTTTTCCCAAAAATCTTTGATTTTCTAATTATTATACTATTCTTCTAAAATACATACCCATTGTTTCTTATAAGGAAAATATCTCTCCAGTATTAAGCTTTTTTTTACTCCCACTTGATGGAAATAGTTTTATTTTATTAAAAAAGGTCTATTTAAATGAGTTTAATGTGTCTCACAAGCCTCACTGATCAGTTGATGTAGTTAAAGAATCATCCTGCTCTTTTGTTCCTTCTGGTTGTTTTTCTGCTATCTCAGTTTGCCAAGCTTGTTCATGAAGCAGCTGCAAAAATTAATCTCAGACGTAGAGACAGTGTAATGGAAACAAAAGACATACAGAAGGGAGAGCAGGATCTGCCTTAGAAAATGCTCAGATTTGTCTTTTATGTCAGCTCTGGCTGGGATTCACAGAGTAACTCAGACCAGTCAAAAAATAAGGCTGATGAACTCCTGTTTTGCTTGTGTTGACACTGGAATGACACACCAAAATTAAGAACTATTTCAGAGCGCTGATCTGGCTGGAAACCCTCCCTACCAAAAGCTTGCTGCACAAGCCTGCAGGTGAGAGAGAATAGCAGGTCTTTGTAAAATCACACAAATAGAGAGGAGACAAACCTGAAAACCACTAGTTTGCTTTAAAGAATAGACGGCCTAGAATTTTAATGAATTGCCACACACATTTTGTGTTTGGGAAGGAAGCCCATGGCTCTTTATATCAGCATCAGAAATTTCACTGACCTTAGGCAAAACTTTTTCATTTTAAATTATTTATTCTTCCATCAGGGTGTCCAGCTGGGGAGTTTAGCAAGGAACACATACAGAACTTTAAACTTGTTTCTAAGCTCAGCAGTATGATTAAAAACCCTGCACCTTAATCATACGAAAAAGTCCCTGTGGTTCATACAAATTTCAGAGAATCACGTGAAAATTGACCCCTTTTCTGGCAAAGCCACCTGCAATTTTCTTCAAATTTCATCATAGGGAATTAATATGTCCTGAGAATTATGTTAACATTATCAACTTCCAGTGTCATGAGTATGTAATTTTATAATATGTTTATTTATCTATTATATGGAGAACTATTAAAGTTAAAAGAGATTGAAATAAAGTAAGAGTCTAATACTCATTGGCATGTCTGTCGGTAGACTGATAGGGTGTGTAATTATGGGTGCCTATGAATGGGATTTAAGACAACAGGAGAAGCCAGTTTCCCTTTAGTCATGTTGTTCTTGATGACCACAGAGGTCAGGCACCCAGATGGGCACAGGTGATTTTAACTGAGGAGGTTTCAGCATTAGGAGCTGGGTGCAGCTGTGAAATGCAAAGTGGTGTAAGTTGTACAGGCAGTAAATGTGTTTGTATAAAGTCCTCATTAACAGGAAAAAAATCATGGGCAACAAAAAACTGAATATATTTTTTTATAACAGCATCTTGCCTTATACCTTCCTGCTATTTTTACCTTTCCAAAAGATTACAATTCTGTTTCTTCAGAGAATAATTTTCCCCTACCTATCCTTGTTCCCACCTTAAAACTTCTTGTCATGAAAGCATTTTTTGGTTAGTGGGTTGCTTAAATATCCTCCATTGACTAATTGCCAGAAGGGGCAAACATAATAGCAACAAAACTCCATGGCTCTGTTAACCTTTAATGAAGATGTTTTATTGATGGAGGAACTGATTACATGTGGGAAGTCAGAAATCCAATGACTTGTTCATTAGTATTTTTCCACACTTTTGTCTGCAAAGTCAAGTAAGTGTCTAAAGTGAATATATCAGTAAATGTAATCAGTTTGCAATTGTCTTACTGGTTGACTTTTGATAATGCGGTATTTGGCTTTTTTATGTACAAAACTCTACTGTGTTTTTCTCTAATCTGATGAATTGTCAGAGACTTGCAGATGAAGGAAACAATGTACATACTGCAAGCAGTGCTGCAAAATCTCTTCTAGGACTGTGATGGGTCAATACCCTTAAAAAAATCACAGAAAGGTAACTTGAAACCTGAAATACATCAGAAGTTATATGTGCTTTAGGGATTGCCCTCTGCTTTGGTTCACATCTTGGGGCATTTGAGTTGTATTCCTTTTTGATGAAACTAGACTAGGAGGTTTGCTCCAGGACATCACATGTACTCCACCTGTGAGTGAGTATTCAGTCATTCAGATTAATTCTACTCCAAAGTAAAACCGCCTCAAAGTACATATACAGGTGGTAGGTCCCCGAAACCAACCTGTTCTGTTCTATAAATGCATTCAGCCTATGCTGCTTACAAAGGTAGAATAGATCCTGTGCAGCAGCAATATATTGTACAATACTGAGATATCACTTGCTCATGGCCTACATTTATGCCCACGAAAAAGTGCAGTGATTCATTGTCCAGCTGGGCTACCTCTACTACAATTGTAATTTTAACTGTATGATAGACTTGCATTGTATGTTGCTGTTTGGGTAAATGAGCTTGGAAATCCCTGCTGCACTGAGACCATTATGGTTGAGGATAGGTTGAAAGATAATTAAAATAAATTTTAGACTAAAAAAGATTGCACCAGTCTCTTTCCTTTCTGATTTTTTTTTTTTGTTTTATATCACGAACAAATTTCTGAATTTATTCAGCTGTGCAAAATGGGAATTTTCAAGGTACAAGAGTACTGAGTTCTAGAAAAAGTTCAGATGACATAACACATGAATTTTATTTTGGGGACCAATTGTGCAGGCTTTCATTCACTCTCTAAGTTTGTCAGTCTGTGAAAAATAGTTTCTCATATAGGAAACAGAATGATATTTCATAGATGTTTCGTGTGAATTCTTTCTTTGCTCACTCTAAGTCTTACCTGGACTTACACACACTTGAGAGATTGTCTCTTATTTGCTCAGAAACTTTTTCACTTTAGTAAATGGACATGGAGGCACAATAATGTTAACACATACAGTTATTTAGAAGTCTTTAAAGGGGTACTGGAACTGTGTTTCTGTTGGAAATTGTCCCTCCTCATTCCTATAAACTGTATAGATGCATGCATCCAAGGAGAAAGAAAATACCTGAAGAAAAGGATAGACTAGATACAAAAGACTGTGTCTCAGACAGATTTATTGGATAGGATTACATTCACAAGCACAACAAATAGGTTAATTTATTTTTATCTAAGTCAGCTAACTGCATGTGAAGTAGGTAATCTAAGTTGAAAGACACAAAAAATAGTGTTAATTAGATTTTTAGAGGCTATCTCACCCCAGCTGAACTTCTAAACAGAGTTTGTTAAACTTTGAATGAGCGTGCATTGAGGTTTACAAACAATTTTAGACTGCCAGATATATAACTAATGAGGTGAAATGTACTCTTTTAACGATTGTATCAGTTGCTAATTCTTAACTATATACATTTCTATTTTTTCCCCATATTTGTAGCCATAACATTAACTCAGAGGCTAAGGGAGTCAAATAACTGGGAGGTGACATGGTAAAGTGAATCTACGAAATTAGTTCAAACATTTCTTAATTAGTTTTTATTGGCAATTATTGACTATGAGATTTTGAGAGATATGGTATCAACATTTTTTTGAAGGACAAGTTGATCAGTGTATCTTGATATTTTATCTTTGAAGTAATTTTTTACTTTCCATGTGATGCAAAAGGCATCATTTTGAATAACTAATTTTAGAATTAAGGAGTCAACTTCACCTTTACATCTCTTCTAAGAAGATGAGATTTTCTACTTAGAGTCATGGTCTTCTTACAGCTCAGCACTTCAGGTATCTAAGGCTTCTAAGTTGTGATGTTAAAGCAGAAATCTATGGGTATTTTTATGATGTTGCATGTAGGGATTTTGCATGTAACTGTGAGGCACAGACACAGAAGGAGTATCTGAGTGCAGTAGAAAAAAAGAATGAGTGTGAGAGAGATTGGGTAAGAGACTTTCACTTTCCTGTGTGAGTAAAGTGAGGGGAATTATATCCGTCTGTTGGTTTTGTATTGAATAGGCTCAACATCCGCCGTGTATGTTTTGGACCTACTTATTTTCCTTCCTTTCTTCTTTTCTTCTACTTCTCTCTCTCTCTCTCTATCTTGCTACATGCAGACCCCATATATACACAAACCACTTAAATTGATTGTCATGGAATCTTTTTAGATTTAAATATTTTGCCAAAATAGGATTTTAAATTAAAAGCTCTGTTTAGGGCAGCAGGGCAGAGAATAAAATACTGTTAATCCTGGCCTGAGTAGGGGAGGAGTGGGTGGCTTCTTCTGGCAACAGCAAGAAGAAATAAATTCCACACAGAATGGAACTAAAAAAAATCTGAAATTAAGTTGCATTAATTTCAACTGTACTATCCTGTTATTAAAACAGAAGTCATGTATCCATTCCTAAGTCTGCCCTTTTGTTATTGTTGTTGGATTTGCACATGGCATAGGGATGAATCTGGTGTTTTTTTCACTACCTTGACTATTTCTGCCTTCTGGAAGAGCTGATATTCTTTATCCTGTTTTTCACTGAAAATGAAAAACAAACCTCACAATGCTGCTGTTTTCTGAGACAAAAGCTATGTTTTCTGTTCCCTGGTGCTGCCCAAAGAATGCATGTGAAGCACCTAGCCTTTGCCTTGGACTGTGTTTTAGGGTGTTATGCTAGAAAGGTATTGCAGGAGCAAAGGTCTCTCTCACTCATTGCATTATAAAGTTGCAACCAACTCAGCTACCCTCAAAAGTATCAGGGGTGTACAATTTGTCTCAATTCTGCATCACTTGGTTAAAGAGTTGGTTGAAAAATGTTAGGTAGGGATGAAAGCATTATTTTCTGTTTATGGACTGTTCTGGGGAGAGGCTGTTTGGGGATTATTGTATTAATGAATTTTTTTCTAATGCTGGATTTTCTATACCTCTTTCTTGCATGTAAAGTAGTAAAACTGAGTAAGTAAACTTACTATTTCCATAGAATATGTAGAAACAATAATTTTTAGGTGATAAAGATTTGCAAAATATCTATTACATAGACTGTGACGTTCATGCTGTCAGGATGGAAATTTATTGACATTAGACTTCAATGCAAAAATGAAATGATATCCCTATATTTTAATTTATAATGCCTAATGAAAACTGCAAGCTATATAAGTATGACTGTTGTATTTTCCATGAGCTCCATTAACTGTTTCCATAAAGATAATTGGAATTGTTTTCTTCTAATGAAAAGGTGAAAGAAGTGATTCCACAAATGTCTGGAAAGATCTCAGTTTTCAGAAAGGTGTCTTGTTACAGTGGCTGGCTCTTTTTATTGAGTTGAGCATTTTAAATGCCTTAATGAAGTGCTCTCATTGGCAACATTTTCATTTTCATTTGCATTCATTTGCCACATTTTTATCTTTGTTTTGGCTTTAGAAACAGAGTACATTGCATTTCTTTAAAATTTAGCTATCAAGAAATTTAATTGAGTAGTAGAAGCCTTGTACTCAAGCAATTCATAAACCAGATACTCCATTTTAAATGGAGTGAAGAGTATAATTAGTTGTGTCAATAAGTGATATCAAGATACTCTGAAAAATGCAGTGAGAATATCACAGAAGTAAACAGAAGATTTTACTCCCCTCACTTGTCAGTCGAGCACCTTCATGAATATTGACTTATTTAAACCAGAGTGGTTTTTTTACCCCTGAAAAAAGCAAAGTAAACCAAGCAATCATAAGATGAATATAGTTGGTTATCCCTTTGACAGGTGATGTAAGGAAAAGTCATGCACTTTGTGTACCTGAAGTACATTTTTCTATCTGTCAAATGCTTGCTGTCATGTGATGCGTACTTTGTGAATGTGAATAAAAAATTTGTTACAGCAAATGTATTTCAGAATATGAATCTTTAAACTACAGTGCACATTGCTCAGGATGTGTCAGAGCTGAAACCATTCCAATCATAAAACCCCATGGTACTTCTTATCTGTATTTGCTGAACATATTTAAGCAGGCTGCTAAAAAATAGCTTTGGGGAGATGGATTGTGTATATTTTTCAGAACATAAAAAATAAACAAGGGTACAGCAGACATATACTACACAGAAATCTACCTCCTTTTCCTGCCTTTTCTCATTACTATCAGAACCTGAGACTTCAACAGTCATTCCACTTTACAATCACTGACAATTTCTCAAAGAAATCAAAACTTAGAAGCATTTCTACCTCCTCCCTGTTTACAAACAGATTGAATTTTTAAAAGCAATATAGACGTAATTCTTTTTAAAGAGAGCAGTTTAAAATTGCTTTTAGTAAAATTACTTTTCTACAACAATGGAATGAGAATTATATAAACATTGCCTACAGGAAGGACAAGCAACAGAGAATGTAAAACACTTCTTTGAGATGGGCCATTGTTGGAAAGGTGGTATATGGAAAAGTTTAAGAAATTTGAACTATGAATAATTTACTGAAAATCAGATATGGCATATTGTCTCTTAAAAATCCATAAATAACAGCAACTTTATTCAGCACACCTTCTTGTGAATTTATGTGGGTTTTTAATAAATAAATTTCTCTAGAGAAAATAGCTTTCAAATATTAAAGTTCACATGGATATAGCTGGAGGCAACATAAATCTACCTGTGCTCCTGTTAAGACCCTTATCCCCAAACCATCCTTCTATTACAATAAGGAAACTAAACTCACTGTCCAACAAAAAAGTGTGTATGTACCAGTAATTTAACAGTGACTAATTTAATTATTTAGAGATAGACCAGAAGGTTATTTTTGGGGAAAGGGAGAAAAACTGACTTTGCTTGAAATATTCCATCTGTAAAGAAAGGGAAGACTAATCTGAAAAGGCATAATGGAAAAAGTGGGTGCTGCAATTAAGTTTATTCAGGTGGAAATGGCATTTCCTGTAGTTCAAAACCAGAAGTAATGACTCCTCTACTCAGATTTCCAAGGACAAAATAAAAGAGGGTTTTTTTGCTTAGTCAAAGAGGCCTTAATGCAAAGGCAGTTGTACAGAACTGCTCTTCCAAGGAGCAGAGAAGACACTTCTTCAGTACTGCCCCAAGCCTTCTGTCAAATTGTCCCTTTAACCCTCTGATTCAGAGTCTGCTGATGCAAACAGGGGACGCCACTGCCCTGACTCTGGACTTGTGTGTGCCCTGACTCTTGCCTTGTCCCTTCACTGGAGCCACCTTACAGAGGCTCCACAGGTGGCTGCAGTGCCTGGATGTGCTGTGGGAGCTGTGGGGGTGCTTGCTGCAGAGCTGCCTGAGAAACCAGCCCCAGTCAGTGGGGGGACTCAGTCCTGCCCGGCAGTCAAATGTGAGGATGGGGCTGACATTCCACCTAGACAAAGTATCTGTGACCAGGGCAGCACAGCTGTCACTGTGACCAGAGCAGCACTGCAGGGCTGCGAAGGAGTCCCACATCCCACCTTTCTTGTCTGCCCACAGCCTCACCCCGTGTGCCCACAGCTCTTTCTGTGACTGTGCTAGGGAATGATGCTGTATCAGCTGCCACCAGTCAGTATTCTCACACTCCACATGAAGGAAATGCTTTGCAGGAAGGCTCCTGTGCTCTAGTGACAAGGCCCTACAAATAACTCCTCAGAGTGCGCAGGGTGGCATTTTGGCATATTTACTGTTTTATTGCATTACACATTAGGATATTAGGATAAGGTGGAATTTTTTTTACATGCATGAGAAAAACTTACCTTCTTAGGCATGACAATAACTTTTGAACATCACAGAAAAGCAAAGAAGGGAAAATCCCTCTCTTTAGCTTTATTCTCCAGTTCCATATTTACAGGTGAAAAGCATGCTGCTGATTTATCATTTAGCTGGGGATTCAAATTAACAAGACATTTGCTGTTTCAAACTGAATGCTGTGCTGAAGCAGAAAGAAATGTTGTGTTATAGCCAATTTTAGGCACAGTGGGGTTGCTGCAGGGTGTTGGGATGATGCTTTTCCTTATGAGTGTCATAGCTGGAAACTGAGACTCAGTGTGGAACGGTCTTCCTGTGACTGAGAGGCTGTGTAGGTGGGCAGTCCTTCAGTGAGTCTCCCGGGCATGAGCTTATCAAAGCTCTGGCATCACCTGAAATGTCCACTCAGGGGGTCTGTTTCTTTTTTCTGTTGTCAACTTTACTCCTTCTGTCACTCACAGATCTTTTGCCAGATTAAATTTATCATGCTTCCAGCTGTTAGCCTGCAGATTTTCTATGTATTATTCAAAATATGGATGAGAAATTTCACATTTTACTTGTTTCAAATATTTCAACATTTTCCTTAATGATTTACCAAAGAAAATCCAAATAATAAGAAACCATATGAGCACGGCCCATAAGGAAAGAAAAAAAAGGGGTTAATAATCTCAGAATCACCACATATATTACAACATGAACATTGAACAAGCAGGTCTTTCAACCACAGCACATATTCAAAGACCCTCACTCTAGTGAAATCTGCGTGTTTAAACCAATCCTTTTTCAAATATATATAATCCAAATAGACATCTCTAAATTCCAAAATTCTCTAAAACTAGAGTCTCTCTCTTCCCTTCATGGCATACATAGAAGCAAATTCCTAGCAGTTCTTCAAAAAAGACTTTCATGGTGAAACCTGTTGTATTGATGTGAGTTCAGGTTTTTTGCTGTTTGCTCTTCCTTCTTGTACTGTTGAATGCTGGAACCAGAAAAAAAAAAAAAGAAAATAAAATAAAGGAGGTAGTATGATTGTGATTTTATAGATTAATCTATGTTAGATTTCTATTTCATGGTGATTCTTATTTGATGCTCTAAGGATATATCCTTCTGTTTCCCTTACGTTAATGGGTGATGAGTTCCTCAACCAGTCTAGAGAGTTTGACTATCTGACCCCCATTTTCAGTGTGATACAAGCAAAAGGCACTGTTTTGATTTCTTGTGATTCTATCGAAAAAATTATCCTGTTTCACTCCTTCATGCATGCATGCCTTCAGAGCCTTCTGTGATGCCAGGGAATGGCAGACCTGATTTTCATCAACAGTTATTTTCATCAACAGAAGGCAGCTATGCAGATGATTAATGATTCCCTGCTGCAGGAATACCATCCACTGGTGGATGCACTCTGCTAACTAACTTCAGATTTCTCTGGCAGCATGATCCATAGCAAGGTAGCATTTGTATTCAGTATGCAACTCTCACTTTATATTCAGTCTAAAGTGAAAGGTGGCTTGGTCACAGTCTTAGTGGCAGTCTTTAGTTCTTACATGTTCAGAGAAATTAGAAGAATTTCCTTGCTCAGGGTCAAACAGAGGTTATCTGTCCTTCTTGTAACTTAGCTTTACTCTGCACTGTATATTTTGGGGTTTTTTTTACCACTTTGAATGTAATAGTTTCATTTTTGTTCTCTAAATTCTTTGCTATTTCTGCCTCCACTCTTCTGCTATTTACACTGCCAAAAATATATGCAGATATCATTTGAGACCTTAACTCAAGAGTTCTAGCTAGTTCTCATAGTACATTCACTACATTTCTGCTGCATTTTAATCAAGGAAAGTAAGATTCTTCTCCTCAGTCAGGAAACTGAAAATATAGTAAAGAAAATAAAGAATTAAAACTACTTTGTCAAAAATTCCAAAAATACTAATTTTAAATATGTCAGACCTGAACTACTCAACTAGTAGCTTCTCATGGGCACATTTCCTCTCTCTCCTTTTTTCTCAGTTTAGGAAATTTTTGAGTAATCATGTAATTCAAAAATTAGATACTAACTTTACCTTTTAAAAGACATTGAAATAAAAGTTGCACATTTTCCACAAAGGAAATTTTATTTCTAAAACATTTTGACCTAGAGGGTTTTCTTTTGTAATGTGGTTAGAACCTTGAATATGCCCACCTGTCTGCCTCCTTTGACAATTTTATTTTTCTTGTCCTAAAAATGCCCTATCAGTTTAATAGTTACAAGTGATTCTAACAATTAAAACACTTTATATATTTTTGAGGAACATGTAAGTTTCAACAAAGTTGCTAAGACAGCATTTTTTTTTAGCTCCAGGGTGGAAAGGACAGTTTGTATCATCGCAGAAAAGGGAATGTGAGCAACGAGGACAGAACTGAGAGTGTGAGAACAGTCTTGGTATTCACCAGTGCTGGTTTTGGCTGGGGTAGAGTTAATTTTCTTTACAGTAGCTAGCAGGGGGATGTGTTTTGAATTTGTGCTGAAAACAGTGCAAATAACACTGGGGATATTTTCATTACTGCTGGGCAGCCTTTACACAGTTAGGGCCTTTTCTGCTTCTTGCACTTGCAAGGAGGCTGGGAGTGCACAAGAAATTGGGAGTGAATGCAGCTGAGACAGCTGATCCCAGTGGACTCAAGCAGTATTCCATACCATATGGTATCATGCTCAGCATATAAAGCTGGAGGAAGAAGAAGGAGGGGGGACACATTCAGACTGATGGTGTTCTGTCTTCCCAAGTCACTGTTAAGTGTGATGGAACACAATTACTGGGGGTGGCTGAACATCCGCCTGCCCATGGGAAGTTAGGAATTAATATTTTGCTTTGCTTGTGCATGTAGCTTCTACTTTATATATTAAACTATTTCATCTTAGCTCATGAGTTTTCTCTCTTTGATCCTTCCAATTTTTTCCCCAATCCCACGAGGGGGAGAGGGAGTGAGTGGATGTCTGGTACTTAATTTCTTGCTGGGGTTAAACCACAACATCAACTAAATGTGCAAGACAGAAGGTTTAACCCTATAGCAAGAGTTTTAGACAACATGACTTTATCATGGATTTTCTATACCCTCTGAGCTTAGGCTGGGTTCTTTACTGCATAAGCCTTTTTTTTGCTGCTCAAAAGACTCTGAGAAAATTTAAGAAAAAAGAATGATAGAAAGCACTATGGATTGAGAAAACAATTTTCTCTCAGATCTGATCTCAAACTTCTTTACTTACACGAGATTTATCTTTGTAGTATTTTTAAGGCGATTGTCAGCAGTATCCGAAGAAGTGGCGAGTAGTTTTGTTATTATCTTTTTATTTAGGAAATATAAAATAGTGACTCAGATAATAGTGAATTGTGTATTTCTCTAGAGGTGAATCAAACTTGGCACTTGGGAAAATACTTTCACTAGAGAAATGGGTGGACTTTATATTTTAGTCAGAGGTCTTATACAGTATGTGTGGAAAAAACCCCATGCCATATGACAGAATTAAAGCATGAAGAACACTGTTTTGAGGAGATGTAGTGTTTCAGGCAGGTGGCAGGTTGAGAAAAAGGAGGCTGGTGAGGACATGGTCATTACACACTGGTGCCAAACATTTCAGCAGTTATTGCAGTCTGAAAGCCACACTGAGGAGGCTTGTGAGGAATGTCCGTTTTCAGAGGCAGAAACAAATATGCTTGCTCACTCTTGGCATGAAAATTGTGGTTTGCTTTCTTTTTATATCTTAGCAGAAATAAGGCTGGTTTTTACTAACTTGAATTGTGAATTTTTTGTGATAGCTCATTGCTTTGGGTCTACTTCTTCAGGCTTGTTCCATTTCACACTTTTTTCTCTTTCTGAACCTGGAGTAAAAGAGACAGCAACAACTGCCAATGTAAGGCTCTAAGCAATTGAGATGTTATTATTGAACTCACATTCTAATGGGTTTGAATGTTTATGACATGCTCAATTTGTGCTGAATCTTTTCAGAAACAAAAATTTTTTCCATAATCCTACTTTGTTTGTATTGAGATCAAATAGTTACATTTTTATATTAAAATGACAGTTGGAATGAGATTAAAATGGCAGGAAAAATAGAAAGGCTGCATTGGGAATTAAGTGAAATGAATATGTGTATAGCTGCATACCCATGCACCATGATCTAGAAATTTTGCAGAAATGTTTCCCTTATGGTATTTGCAGGTTTTTCCCTGCCCCAAAAAACGTCCACTGAACATGGTGTTTTGTGAGTAGAGTTCAAATTCTTCTAACATTTATGCAGAATTCAAAAGTAACCGGGGGCCTTGGGATTGCCTTTTTGGAGATACTTTATTCAGGACAGTCACAAATGGCTGTTTGGCCAAGGGCTTTAGAGAGCACTTTTAGAGAAGGCATAAAAATTAAAGAGAAATTCCTTTCAAAGGAAGGAATGCTTAATGCTAAACAGATACTCCACATGCCAGAGTTAGTGCAAACGGTAGTAAGAAGCCAAAAACTCAGGGAGTACACAGTACAAATGTCTCTGCATAAAATCAATCAATGAATAAATAATTACAAGGTAAATATTTCTTTTTTTCCTTGTGCTTTACACAATAGGGAGAGAAGGAGGTGGAGCATGGACATCACTGTTTTCACAGGTGTGTGTCAGGACTGGACAAGGACCAAAGTATTGAATAGTCACAGCAGGTTATTCAGAGTTCTGGGCTCACTTCTGGTTAACACAGTAGAGCTGAGGGTGATTGGCATGTCTGGAGAGAGGTGGTCTCAGGTATCATTTTAAACTGTCAGCAAGGACTAAACTCCTCTTTCTCCTCTTTAGCCTTAACATCTGTCAGTAGATGGGAACAAGCTGACATTTATGTAGCAGTGCTTTCCCACTAATGCAGCTGCAAGCTTTGCTGTGCCCCCTTGGCAGCTCATCCTGTTTTATCTCGTGCTTATACAAGCAAGGCTCAGCGCCTCTGATGTGTAGGATAAAACCCTTAAAGCTGGCAGATTATATTTGTAAAACATAACTTCTGCAAAGCAGGATATTTGGTCTGTGGAAAGCTTATCCCACTGTCTTTAGTTAATTCACATATATCCACATGGGAACTTTGAGGTTAATATGTCTGTAGGGGTTATCTTCAGAGATATGAGCAACCAGCTCAACCTCACATATTCTATATGTCATAGCACAATTAGTTGTGAGTGACAGTCAGAGTGAGGATTACAGTGCACATGTTCTACACTTCATCCAAAGCACAGGAAAGCAGAAAGGAGCAAAAGGATGCAGGAGAAATTCCTGGCATTTTTGCTAAGTAATCGTGTCAAAGTTGGAATATCATTTCTGACCTCTCTGCATAATTTGTATTATTAATATGTAACAATGGCAGACATGCCTGAAACTCTTGAACTTCAAGTCCACAGATAATTTTTTCAGTAATAGTATCTTTAGGTTTTATTTAGAAAATTTAATGTGATTTTTTTTTTTTTTTTTGAGGTGTTGGGCTCCAATCAGGAACATTGTGTGGGCTCTATCCACTAATTTACATATTAGCTTGAGAAAGAAATAAAATAGAAAACAATCTGAAAATTGAAAAGCTTTACTTACAGTGTGAATACAGCAGGTCATGTGTTTTGTCCAAACCCCAGTGAAGCATTCTGAGGGCCTCAGATTACAGCATACAGGCTATTTATTACCTATATTTTATCCGCAGGTTAAACTGAGGTGCAGAAGTGGGGGTTTTTTTAACAGAAAATTTAGAAAGGGGAAGATCCTAGAAAGACTGCTTTAAAGATGAATTCAGTTCCATGTGAATGGTAGGGATATTTACTCAGTGATTTATATATGACATGCTTCCTGAAGCTAATACTCAGCAGGTATCTTGTTTGCATTTGAAAAAATGACACAGTGTAAGGACATGTGTAAATCCTGTGTCAACAGCAATTATTTATAACTAGGTTAGGCTGTTAAAAGTGTGTAAGGAGACCTTCATGTAGCTTTCAAGAGAAGTTGTCATAAAAATCCAAATTGTCTGATTCACATGCATACTAAATTCAAGAAATTATTAATTCACAAACACATCTAATTTCCCCATTTGGTATCTGGACATTTAAATTAAAATCTTGGGAACTATACTGATTAAGTCATTTACACACACTAAAGAAGAGTTGCACACACTTCTAAACAATTTCTATATCATATACAGTAGAAAAAATCATAAATAGTTCAGCATGTCTACTTAATTGTATATGGGCAACTGTTCCTTTTTAGACTTTTTCCTCCTGTGCCATTTCCATTGCTAAACATGTGTGCAGGAAGTGGCTGAGAGTTATTTTAAAGATGATCTCTGATACTCATGGTGGATTTTGGAGCAGTCTCCAGCTCTATTTTTTTATAATCATACTTTTGTCTGGTTGTCATGTGTGTGCAAAGAGGCTTCTCATAAGTAATTAACTGTTGCTTCAGGATTGCAGTTTGCATTTAAAAAAAAAAAAATATATATATATATATACACATATGATCTCTCTACTCTTTCCTTTCCAGAAAGTCTCAAAATTATTTGCTTCTGTTTAGCATCTTTCACAAACACTTATTCTCCCTGCCCTTTCACGGTCTGTGTGGCAGAGTTGAGCTCTCCTCTGTCTTCCCACCTCAGTTCTCTCAGAACTGATCTCTCATCTGTGCATTCACTCTGTTAGACTGCTTGCATTTTCACCTCTCTGATAGACATTTCTGCTCTTGAAGCATTTGCTCACCAATTTCTCTCTCTATTTAGCTTAAAACTAACACTCTCTGCAAATTACTTGTGGCCCAGTATGTCACTATATGAACATAATACACTGCTCTGTAAGTACTTCTGCTGTATCAATCAAAATGACACCATGAATATTGTTTGATGTAATCTCCTTTTATTTTTCACTGTTGTTCCCAGTGCTTAGGTTTTCTATTAACTGATTTAGTTGTGCTTTCACTTCCTCCTTTAATTATACTCTCAAGAAAAAAAGTATACCAAAAATATGAAGAGAACAGAAATAATACTTGGGGAATTTTTTATCATTTAAAATGTTTAAGATACTTAACAACATCATAAAGAGATTAATTTTGAAATACTGAGCTTCTTGTAATATTTTAGCTAGAGAGATTATCAAAGGTGTCTACAAAGGAAAATAAAATCATTAGGGAAACTGACTGAATATTATGATATATTCATATCCCATGTTACTTAAGTTTGGAGATAGAATGACACAGATGTCTCAATCAGTTATGTTTACATTTCTTTATTAAAAAAAAAAATTCTAGGCAGCAGATGGGTGAGACCCACTGTTTTTGAAATATAGTGAGCAAGGAGTGATATATTGAAATTGTTTCTGGCTTAGTCTGACAGCTGCACTGTGATTTAGTGTCTGATCCTGCATTCTGACCTCAAGCAAGACCCTCTTGATGCCAATGGGAGTCTTATTTCTCCAGGAACTTCAATACCTGATTCTTCACTACGTGGTAAAATTCTGTGGTATTCTGGATCTGTAAATGTTAATACTTGAGATTTGTACACTTCAGAGCAGCTCTGTGCCTATATTTGCTGGAAAATATGACTGTGCAGGAAATCTGTCTTTTTGCACTTGCACTTATAAGAAAACAATAGATTTTTATGGTCGTCCACTAAACAAATTCTGGAATGTGAGATTAAAGGTAAGAATGAAAAAATAAATCAAATAAACACCCCTCTTCATTGCACGATGCTGGAGGCCCTGCTGCCTCCATCTGTGTGGTCTCAGTCATGGCAATTTCAGAGGAAGATGGGAGATGTCTGCTCTGGCACTCACCATCGTTCTGCATTTTTCTTGCCTCCTGTTACTCATTCCAGCACTGCTGAACAAATTTTAGGATTCTTGCCTTCCATCTTTATCTCACCCATCGCCTAGCTCTGACATGTATACTAAAGTTCGTGATGGTTCAATTTTATTGTTTTTATGATAAAAATGTTGGGGTGTCTCTAGGCACAAGATTAAGACTATAAAATGTTCAGTTTAGGAAAAGTCTCACCAGGAAAATAAGATAAAAAACCAAAACAACTGAAAAGGAAATATTGTCACCTGCTTTGGCTTATGATCAATATATAGAATTTTGTGACATTCCTCTATTTACTTTACAGTTTATAAGACAGTTGTAATATAATATCAGTCTACATTCATTGCACAGCTTGACAAAAAGAACAGACCCCTCCCCAGAGTTTTTATCTCTCTCTATGTGCATGGTTAGGTAAATGATCAGTGCATGACTGAGACCTACAGTGATCTGCTCAAGAACAAATTTGGATTCCATTTAAAATAAAAAATTAAGTCAGTGGGATTCTGTTCCTTGGGCCAGGATTCCTTTTCTTCCTAAATTCTTTGGTACAATATTTTGGCTCAGAGTTTCTGGGTAAATCTGTTAACTTTGGGCTCCTTATGCAGGCAATTTACTTATATATGGCTGCATTCTTGATTTGACATAATGAAACTGTAAATGTTAAATGGATGTTTGGATGTTTAGATGTTTGAGTGAAAACTGTTTGGTTTGGCTCTTTTCTAGGAGGCTAACTCATGGAAGAAAATCTCACAAAGTCCTAGAATTACTGACTAAACTAAAGAAGGCCAAGGAGGGCCAGTCAGGGAGACAAACATCTTGTGTAGATTTTGTTACTGTTATTGGATATTCTATCTTAAAGAAACAATAAAAAACCTTAAAGTACAGCAAAAGTCATGGAAAAATATTTGTGGTTTATTTAATTCATGAGACTAACATTTACTTATCAAGTTCTTTATTTCTGTCACAAATAAAAAGGAAAGAAAATTAGAATGTAGAAATAGATGGATTATGAAAGAAAAACAATTTTAAAATAAAACAATTGGCATCGGGGATAGAAAACATTCAGCAAATGGTGGATTGAAGAGATGTACTGTAATTGCAGCATTACTGTCAATAATTATTGAAAATGAAAGTAAATACAAAGTTTAATGAAAGATACAAAATGAAGGATGCTCAAAAGGGCATATCATCATTTCTTTGCTCCTACTACCAATGTACTCAGACACACAGAGGCACACACAAATCCACAGGCACATGCAGAGAAATCAACTTTTGCTTTGTTTTTATATTGAAGACAAAATGGATTAAAAGACCCTAGCAACTAAGGCACTTATTCAGCTGCTTTAAAACAGCCAGCAGCCCTGCTAACATGTAGTTTTGTACATGGATATTAATTCACCTTCCAGCCTTTTTCCATACAGAGATTTACTGTGGTTTACAAATAACAGTGCTTTTGTCTTCAGAGTGTGAGGTCTGATACAACATATGTATGTACTGATGATTAAAATGCTATTCCATTTTAGTTCTCATGTTTTTCAATTACTTTTTCAAGGCTGCAATTTATGTGATGTTGGACAAAAGTTTTGCATACTAACAACCTTTTGCCTTTTTTACACTTGCCTGAGAATATTTCTTTACATTCATTGCTTTCAAATAATGAGCTGTATGTATTCACTGAAATAGAAAGCCTTTAAACATAGAAATGTATATTACACACAATGTATGTAAGGATGTTTTAGAAGATGATTAGGTAAAGGCAATGCATTTTCTCATGGACCCTCAGAAGAAAATTAATTAAAAAATCAGTTCTGGCATTTATGCAGGTCTTGCACAAAAAAGGAAATAATTTTTCTATTAGAAGACAACAAGACAACCCACACTGAATTCTCTAAACCCTTACTTTGTATAATACAGCAGCATACAGTCCAGGAGTGCTACATTCTTCCATGTGGGTACAGGCAGAGCAGAGCAGCCTGCTTTGGTTTCCACATGTAGCCACTTTCTTTCCATTGACTAGGTGTTTATGACCATGTGTGGCAGTGCAACACTCCCCAGGCCACACTGTGACCTGAGAAATACTCATTAGGCCTTTGCCTTGATGAACAGCATCTGGGCTGAGCTCCTCTTGAGCTTCTCAGAAACACTGTCTGCTCCCAGGAGGTAATGCTGTCTAAGTAGCTTTGGAAACTACTTTTTTTTTTTTTTTTTTTT
>VXAC01004557.1:130361-151002 GCA_013399225.1 Rhipidura dahli | reverse complement strand
TTTTTTTTTTTTTTTTTTTTTTTTTCTGAATAACAACCCAAGTGGAAAAATTGTCATCAAACTTTTAAAGGAAGTTACCAAACTGTGGCCAGGATGAAAAATTATCATGACTAAACCCACTCTCTTACAACTCAATAAAAAGCAGTCCAAAGCCAGGCTGCAAACACCAGTCTCCCTCTGAATGGGCACCTCTCAGAGCCAGCAAACCCTCAAGTTTGGTGTACTTGGAGGAGCGACATCAAACACCGCTGAAGGAGCCTGGGCTGATACCCCCCTCTCCTCAAGGCTCAACTCATTGCCTGTTGAGAAGATGCAAAGGCATCCAGTGTGAGTAATTCACTGAATTTGAGGGGAATTTTCCACAGGTGTTATCTTGTACATATTCTTCACATTTGTCTGTGTGCAAGTGTGATTAGGCTGTAGGAAATGTGTTGCTCTCCTAGATTCTTATGTATTTTAGATTCATAACTAAATTAGGCCTTGACATAGTGTTGTGCTATAGTAAATTCTGTATGAATCTTTTGTTAAACTGTGTAACTTAAGCTACTGATTAAGTGTCATTAAGTGTTGTTAAGACTTTAGGCCTAAAAAGTTAGTCAGGTCTGGAGCTCAGTTTAGCAAGGGGGTCTACCCTGAAACTTGTCACTCAACAGTGGGGTCTTTCTTACTCCTTTTCATCCTTACCTTCCCCATCCCATTCTCTCTTCCCCCTCCCCAGTTTCCAACTAGGTTGACTTTTGGTTTAGGTGGATTGATTTTAGATTTTAGGCAGTTTTTCCTCTGTGTGCTTTAAGCATCTCCTAAGTAGTAGAGAGAACCATTTTGATGAACTTTGTCGTGCTTTCACTTTTATATTACACCTGCTTTTGCTGATACCTTTGAGGTGATTCTTTAAACAACGTTAAAACACTCATGACACCACAGAGGATGGAATATATGAGAATATTTTTCAAGTACTATGGAATACATATAACCAAAGATTGTGACTTGTGTGCATATAAAAAACATGTACAGCATTCCTATGGGGAAATGTAAGGGACAAGTACTATTATGAGACAAAAAATATTGTGTAGTTTAGCCAAAGACATATGGGAAAAGTTGCCTATTTCCTTAATGGCCAACTTGAGGCTGATTATGTGTTTTCCTGAAAATCTTTCACTGATATTTTATTATAGGATGCTGATGCAAAATTTAAAATGAAAATGGCTCCCTTTTGTGTCTGAAAGGTATTTGTTACTGTAGTTCCTCTGTTTTGTTGCTGCTGTGAAACACAAATACCTCTTTTAGATTGTACATTTGTTGTACTTGCTCTTGGCTTTGCTCTGGGGCACAAGGCATGGAATGGATTTGAAGTAGTGGGCCATAACATTGTCTAATAGCAGTATACATCCTCCAATCTTGAGTAAAGGACAGTTAGCTGGTTCTGTTGTAGTTAAACATATTCCCCAAAGCCAAGGAGGTTTTTGCTGAGTTGGTCAATATCATGCATCAACTATTACAGCAAAACTGCTCAGATATAGTTAACAGTATAAAAAAAGACTGTGACTCAAGAAATAACAATCAAGACAGAATAATATGTTTTTTCACAGCTATTAGGCACAGGTATAATAGCAGTTTCAACAAAGGCTTATAAATGGCCTGCTATTTAGAGAAGCTCAACACATTTCAGTGCTGAAAAATAAAAAATAAAGCTGCAGTAATTTTGACAGAAGTTGGCCTTTCCTCTACATATAGTTATTTAAATTACTGAGTTCTGATATGGACCATGGATTCCCTCCATCCTCCTATTCTTTAATCCACAACTTTCTTCTGTCTGCATTTAGCTGACACCATTTAGATATGTTTTACAGGGATTATTTTTACAGTCCAGTGGATTTCAAGAGAAGAAATAAAAAGGAAGTGTAGAGGGGAGGGCTTTGAATTGAAAAATGGTTTTTTTTTTGGACAAATACTAATCATTGCATAACTGTCTGTCCTATTGACATATCTATTGATTTATGCAGAAACTGTCACCACCTACCCCTTTACCCCTTTGTGTTTATATATGTGTGTGTATGTGTGTGTGTGTGTGTGTGTACATGTACACACCTCAGTCTCAGCTCAGTTTAAATGCACTTGGATCCATGATGATTTAAAAGACCATTTTTTGCACTAAAGTAGAAATTGTTGTTCACTTCATTGGTGAAAGATGATCTATACACAGAAACTTTCCCCACAAATATTTGTAGACAGAGACTCTAGCCACCTTCAGCTCCTTGGATTTTACCTACTGGTCCCCATCTCATCATCTTTTCTACTCAACCCTCCTTATCTCCTTGGCTTGATTTCACATCCTTCACATGTGAGGCAACATTTATTTACTTTTCCTGCCACAGAGCATCATCATTCTCCTATTCTTAGTTTCGGTCTTCCCAATGGTGCCCAAGATAGGTCCAACAGGGCTCAGCATGTGAGATTCTGCACTTTAGAAATGTTTAGCAATGATTGCATTCTCAAAATTTAAAAAAAAAAAAAAATCATTTAGTGATGTGAACACAATGCTTGATAAAAGTAATTTTCCATGTTCTGTGTCTTTCTCTCTTTGCACATGAGCAAGAAGAGAGTTTGAAGGAATGCGTAAGTCAATCACCCAGTGCCCAAATATGTCATAATGCCTGTAAGCAGATACTGGAGAACATGACAAAAGAGAAGCCTGGTAGAACTTCCTTCTTGAGTTGTAATTTGTATTGTTGTATGTAATAGACCATGAAAACCTGTATTCTGTGAATGTCTCCAAACATTTTCTGAATCTACTTGTGGTTCAGGCCTCCATAATTTCCCCTGGAGATCAGAAAGTTCTGTAACACCTTATTTGCTACATGTAAGGTACCTCCTGTTTTTTTAAGCTAGTGCCTAATAATTTCTTTGATTAAAATTTGCTTCCTCTGGTATGAAAAATGATGAAAAATTACTCCCCTTAAGCTTTTCATATGGTTCTTAATTTACTTGATTTCCATCTGTCACTATTATTGAAGATTAGAAAGTAAAGTAGGTTTAAAAGAGTAACAGTAACTCATTGCTCCTTTTTAGCTTTTACCAGGATCCATTTGCTCTTCACCATCACATATTAGGCAGACACTTTGAATGAACAATTCAAAACCTCTGTCTTGAATCCAGAGTCCTCTCTTCTTTCTATCCTCACCAATTACTTTTCTGAATGTAATTGGTTCTGTATCCTTAGCTTCACCACTAATTTCCCTTTGTGCTTGCTTCGTTCAGTACCTACTGAATCTCTTACTGGTATTAACAGTCTCTGTTTCCTCAAAGCTCTCTAGCCTCTTCTGAATTCTCATCCTTCTCAATCTGATGTCCTTAGTTGATCATAGCCTCCTACCGGCAACCTATTTTTGTGAATTAATACTATCCTACTTCTTTAGTTCATGCATCTTTATCACCTTACTCACTGACTGTCTTAGCATCCTGTGAATTTCTGTCTCTGCTTTCAAACTCATTCTAATCCTATCAACGGGCACTAAATCTTAAGACTTTCCCTTACCTACCACAAGATCCTGGTAGCCTTGTATAGAAGAGGCTCTTACATAAAGAATATTATCTCCATGGATTCTATTCATAAAACTTCCCCTGAATCATCTGCTATGTTTGGCCTTGTCCATTTTCACTTCAAAACACTTCTTAGGCCTGTGCTTGGCCTAATCCACAGTCTCAATGTAAAAAACTCTCCACATGACCTCTGAACCTTTCTGTGAAACTGAGAAAACCCAGTGCTATGCTACAAGAGCAGTACTATTAAAAATGTGTAATGCTTGACTCGTCTTGGTAATTTAACTTAAGTACTTGTTCTTTTTTTGCAAAAGTGCACATTTTTCTTTGGCTAATATCTTAAATCTTAATATTTACTTCTAGATTGCTTTTGTGGTGAATCTAACAGATACTTGTAGGCAGTTGTGTAGAACATGAAAGCAGTGCAAAATTCATATGTGTATCATGATGTCATGATTGTCAGTGTGCTATGGGTTAAACAATGCTTTTCAGTACAACTGTAGATACATAGGGAACTATTTGTGAGGTCTTTTAGTAATAAAAATGTCATTGTAGTATGGAGAATTTAGTATGCCATTCATAAGTAAACACAAACTTATTTTTCCCCTTGAAATATAAAATAGCATTAAAAAACTTAAATAGCTTCCTTGGGTAACTTGAAATTTAAATGGAAGTTTTATCAAAGGGTTGCCAGAATATATTTAAAAATATCTTCTCTGAGACCTCAGGAAATTACTTTTTCTTATGGCTCTGATTAAATATTTCATGGCAGCACATGCTTATTTATTCGTACTTGCTATGTCAAGATAAAAGAAATATCCAACAAACAAGCTCCTCTTATTATTGTAAATACACTTATTTTGAATATGGTCCCTGTCAAAACCAGAAGACCTGACCCAGGCAGACTGCTGAGTCTGCAGGGTGAATGTTGTCTCATGCTGAAAATGAACATGCAGGGGCATTTCTCACTGACAGCTTTGGGAGCTGGTTTGTTAATTTAACACTTGAAGAAACACATCGAAGACCACAGGCAATTTGTTGCACTGAAAGTGAGAGGAAGCATGTCTAACTTCAGAGCTTCATATTCCAGAGAATCAACAGTAGATAGCACAAGCTGTTGTCTTTCCTATTTTTAAAATTAATGACCCCTTCCTTTTTCTAGAATAGATGTTGTAATTTATCTTCCACATGTACATTTTTGATTACTTGATTTCCTGTAATTAAATATTGATGAACAAATCTTGCCAAAGACCTCGGTCTGTTCTGTCAGTCAGTGTGTGGATGTCATGGCCAGCATCCCTTTTTTCACATCCTTTCTCCTCAAATTTTTTTATTTTATTATTGGTTAACTTATAAGTCTGCTCCTTAACACTCTTAAATAAGGGGGGTTTTAAAACCATATGTTTGAGTCCTAACATAACAAAAACATTTTTGTGTAAAAGAAAACTAGAAATCAAGTCTTAATTTATCTGGTGAAAAAAAGTCATGGTAGAATCTGTGCAAATTCCATTTAAAAATGAGCTCAGAGAGACAATGTTTCTTCAATTTTCTAAAATATATAATCTCATATGTTATGTTATTCCTGGTTGTTAGTCATTCTGCTGTGATTTTAATCCAAAATATGTTGGCCTCTATATTCTACAGCCATGTGCTGAAAGACAAACCACCTCAGGGATCCTTGAAACATCGTCTGATGCTATTGACATGCAAATAATTGCATGCCTTTTTACAGCCCCACATGAAATCCCTTCTCATAACTGCTTCTGTGGGGACCTGCTCTGTCTATGTGTTAGGGTAGGTGGGATTACCAATCACAGTTTCCCTCTGTAAGCTTCCTAAATCCTCAATAAAATACTAAGAGAAAACAATTATTCACCCCTGCCAATTTCAAAAGGAAACAATCTTTGTCATAAATGGTTCACATTAACAAATTTGCATTTTTTTGGCACCTGCAGCTTCCTGGAAGTTTAAAGGCATTCTCTGCCTGCTTTTAAGTATATGAGCAAGGGTTCTCCAAGTGTTTGAGATTTGGAAAAATGAAAAAGTAATATAGAAATTAGTGGAAGAAAGAGAAATTTTGTCTTCAAAACTTATAAACAGTATTAATTTTCAGCAAATGAATTTGCTCTTCATCCTGTGAAATTCACATGCAATTCTACATTATTATCCAAAAATTATGGTTTCTCTTTCAACTTCAATTTTTAGGCCCTTAAGCATTAAAATTTGTCTTTTCTTTTTTTCATTTCACAGATGACAGTTAAGGTTTGCTAAACCTTTGCAGCTGGCAATTAAAGAAAACAAATGCTTTGAAATGGACAATTAAACCTCAAAATAATGATAACAATAAAACTATGCACTGTTCTATTAAAAAATAATTTTTTTTAAATTATCATTTTCTTATTGTGCTTTATGCTTGTGTTCATAGAAGTAAAGCAATAGATCAGTGGACATAAAAAGGTGAGCAAGCCTTTAAAAATCAAAGCTAGGCAGAAAAAAAAAGATAATATTAAGTTGTTTTACTGAAGTTAATAAACCCCGCATTCTGAGACAAATATCCTCAAGCCATTTGTTTAAACAAGCATTAAGTTTAGCAGCACTACACCATAACATGATACTCCAAATTAAACTTTTGCATCTCAAGTGACCTTTATAGCAGTTTTGTAGTTCATAAATTCTTTACAATAGTGCTCTGTGGAGTAGTTTTAATAAATCTTGATTGTGCTGTAAATGTTACAGCACATACTTAAAATGGCATCTCCAGTCCTAACAAACACAAGTGTGGAATTATTCCCCTATTCCACATGGAGAATTTTGGTTCAGTATTCATGAAATATTGGAAAATATTCCAGTAATGAGGAGGTAAATACCAAAAGTGTATATATATATATGTATATATATATATGCACTATATTTTAATGTATAAAATCCCAATCCTACTGGAGAAGAAAAACATCACTGGTAAACATATTTATCAAAGTAGATGGAAGGTATACTGATTACTCATATGCCAATAGGAAAATCTTCTGCCATTTATGAACTCCTAAAATACTCCAGGATAGCTGGATAGAGACAGGATTATGTTTTCCATTTTCTCTCTTAAGACTTGTTTTCCTGGCAAAGTATCAGATCCATAGAAGTGTAAACTCTGTGATCGGTTTCACTTGCCCTAGTACACTGGGAAAAGTGCACCTTGATAAAGTGCCTGCTTAATCTCATTTATCTGTTTAACATGATGTGTTTTTTGTCTTGGCAAGTGTCATTAAACACTCTGGTAATGTGTTAAATTACCCACTTTGATACTTGATTTTTTTTCCCTGCTGTATATGCTCCACCCTTTGGTCCAGCTACTGGACTATCGCTTATTGGCTTCTTAACATCTTTTCAAATATTGTGGTTACATTTGACAGAAAAATCTTCAACTCTGAGCCATCATTCTGAGGCAGCTACAAAATCCTCCATCTTAACAACTTCCCTCTCTTTACGAGCTCATTTATAAATATATTTTCTCATTTTTATGCATATAATTTAGTTTCTTGTGTACATCTGAGAGCCTTTTCCAGTATTCTTAATTTTCACAGATTTTCTTTCTTGATCTCAGTTCAAATTTTTATCCTCACTGTATTTTTGTCTTTTATTCCTTTTCCCCAGATGCAAGAACATGAAAGAACTCTGTCCTTTCTCCTTCATATAGTCCATTAAAGGTGTTTCTACTCAGATAAATTTAAACATTTGAAGAGAAAAGTTTTCAAACTTTGCTTTCTCTGTAGATGTTGCTGTTGAAAATAAGCCAAGTTTGAAAAAACTCCACATTTTCATGAATGTTAAATTATGGATTTTGAAGTCAGAACTCTAAGCCTTTACTTATTTTAAGGATCTTATTCATAAAAAATGCACAAGTTAATGATGAATTAGTTAAAAGGTAACTACTTCCATGCATGTTCTGGTCCTTCCCTAAAATAAGCAAAAATCTACCAGATCTGCAAACCTCTGTCTGTTGTTTTAGGGATGAATAATGTGAGTTTGAGAAAGTGTCATTACTGGTCAGTTAATTTGCTCATATTGAACAATATATATGGTGCTTTGCAATGAAATAAAGATAATATATTGGATAGAGAGATACAATCAAACTCAAATCATGAATGTTAAGGTCTGGTATAAACTATTATTACAGAAAAATCTATAAGAAAAAGATTTTTATAAGTGGTCCTGTAAGAAAATGTATAATGCAATATTAATGAACCTGGGTTACAGACCCATTATTAGTACTAGAAATGGGGTTTTTCAGCAGTAGTTAAATGTTGATCCTCAAAGACAGTTTAATAATGAATGACAGATTAAAAAAATGGTCTGTTCTTCCTGAGGATAGAAATATGCAGATCAAGGTATCTGAGCAATTTAAAGAAGACAGAGGTTAATAGTATCTGTAATTGCCAAAACATGTGATGAGTACTTAAAGCAAGCAGTCAACTTGCAATATAGGGTATCTGTAAATTACACCATGGTAATGGGAGTGGGAGTTGTTCTTCTACATTGTTTTGATGATTTTGCCTATAATTACAGAATGTGAACTTTTTCCCCATCTGTGTCAACACTTTACATTTACCCTGTAAACAGCTAAACAGGTCTGAAAGGACTGTGGACACAGACAGCAGAAAATGATGTTTTGTAAAGGTGAGAAAATCAAACTATTTTTATTTTGTTTTCTAGATGCATTTATAGGTTTTTTGAGTCTCTTGGAGGGAATTTTTGGTGTTTGAAAGTGTTTGGTGTTGCACTTTTGATTTTAGATTATGTTGAGTAAAATTTTTAAATGCATCATCCTTAGAATTTAGTATATTATACATAATGATAATGAATGCATTGCTCTCAAGCATTTTATTTATACTTTCTGAAACAAAGATTGTTTTGGATTTGGAAGTCAGAGGAAACTTAAACTCTTTCAGCCTTCATTGTGTTTATTATTTAGAGGACATAATTCAGGGAAAACTCAAGTGATATTGGATTCTGAATGTGTGAAGAGCTGCAGCAAAAGTTCTGGAAATCCCTTCAGTCCTGAAACAGGCGAGACAGAAGTGGGAATGGAGGCACAAAGAAGTGTTTTTGTATGGACAATAAGTATCACTTGAGCTTTCTGTTTAATCAAGGCAAAGATTAGTCAGCTAGAGATTAACTAATACATCACTACAGTGATCAAGCTGGTTGGCCAAAACCACCCCAGAGCTCAGACTCTGAGATGTTTAGCCTTGTGCAAATTAGCATGGTTAGGAACCAGTTCTAAAATAATCTATGAATTAGGAACACCCATAAAAATATGTATTTGGAAATGTTAATTTTGCAGCAGTTTTCTTTGTGAATGCCTTTCACACAGAAAAGCAAAACTCAAGTTGGACTGAGTAGGGTTTTCTGTGAAAAATCTTGGTGACTGAATACCACCCACAAATTGGATAATGTCCAGTTAAGCAATCCTCTTCTCATTTATAGCCATCACTTGTAGAACACACATTCCAAAACAGATGCAAAGATTTATTTCAAACCTAGATCACCTAGAATAATATGTATTAGGCTTAAATATAAGCTATTCCCAGCTTGAGTGACAGTCTGTTTTTACTGCCTAATAATGCGGAACTTGAAATGTGAGTGGCAGACTTTACCTGGCTAATAATAAATAATTGTTCTACTTCATATGGAAAAATGTTTGGGAACAGGTTGTTATGAACCTATCTTCTTGGTAACAGAAGTTGGTTTAATCTCCCATCAGTAGAGAAATAGCTCAAGGAAGAATCAGCTAAGTGTTCAAATAGAATTGTGCCCAAACAATATGAACATAGCTTTCTGGAAAATAAGGACGGTGTCAATAGAAGAAAAAAAATCCAGGTCCAGTCCAGTTTTCCACTTCTTGCTTGTATCTTATTAATAGGATGCAGCATCATGTCCTTCCTTAAGGGACTATCTACTGTTTCCTTTTAAATTTATTTTGGCACAAAATTTAAAAATAAAAAATAAGAAAGAAATAAATGAATTTTAAATAACTGTTTTATGACTTTTGCATGCCAACAGAATTTAGTTAGTAGAAGTCTCTCCCATGTGAAAAATACCGGACATTGGAAAACTAGGACCTAACTCTTACTTTCCTGAGTTAAACAAGGAGATGCACATCCATAAGCAGCAACACAGAAGTCACTTACCTATGAATAATTTCATTTGTGTATAGATGCTCCACTAGATACTGAGGTTACATAAGTCTAGGAAATCTGTCCAGGTTTGACACCCATTCCAAAACACATGCTATATCCTTCATCATAAAATTTGCAAAAGTCTACTGGAGCTAAACATAAATATTGTATTGCTGTGTTTTAACTGGGTACTCCATATTCATTGTGACAAGGGGATAATGAAACTTTCTCTGCATGAAAAATGCTCCTGACTACATTTCTTGTTTGCTTTTTTCTTCTATCCTAACAGATTTCCAAAACTAAGTTACTCCAAGCACAATCTTCATGCAGAGCTCAGTTTCTGGGAGCTCGGGGTAGAGTTGTGCTTACTTCTCTTGCAATTTCTGAGCACTGGAGTCTAGCTGTGCTGGAAAGGCTCGCATCGTGTTAAACGTGATAGTGGTCATGAAGTATAGAAAAGATTGCTGCAGAGAGGAAAGGAATAAACTGCTTTCCATATCTGAAATGCATGTGACAAAAAATAAATTAAAGCAAGGTAGATTAAGGCTGACATACCTCAGAAGACTTTCTATCTTTAAGGACCGTATTGCTTTGGGAAATTGTGGAAGCACCATGACTGGATGTTAGAAAGTATCTGTCAGGCATGAACGAGATGCACTTGATTTTGGCTTGAGGAAAGAAATGGAGTAAATAATTTCCTAATGTTCCCTCCAGCTGTGTTTTCTATTATTCTCAGTGACTAGACATTAGAAAGAAATCATGTGTGATTTATCTATGTGCCAATGGATACACTAGCTTCTTTCCATTTCAGTGATTAATTGTTCTAAAGCAAGGCTCCCAAAACTTTATACTACAGCTGATGAGACTTTTGCAAAACCAAGAAGTTGTTAAAATCTGACATCCAATTCCACTTTAAAACCAGTTTCAACCAAATACTTTTAACAAAATCTTTTCAAGTTTCTCACACAGCTACTATTTTCCTAAAACAGATTGTATAAAAATGTCACTCCTATTGTAATGTTTCAGAAATTTTAAAGCTTTTAAATAATTTTTTTCTATTACAACAAAACTCAGTTTTTAATTTATTCATTTGTAGAACTTGCACAACATCCTAGATTCTATGACAGTAGCATACATTTACCTGGATAATTAATTTGCAAAAGGGAGGATCTGGTCCAACAAGCAAATTAAACAAAGAGGTAAACCTAAGTAATTCTGAAAGGGATGGAAGTAGGGAAATGAGTGATAATTCAAATTTGCAAGGCAAATTCATGGCAAATGACAACTGAAAGTTGAAGTAACCTTGCAGAAAATTACTCATACAAACATATGTTATAAGCATATTTTTCTTGCAATGTTTCCCTGTCAAATAGGGAAATGTTCCACTTTTCTGAAAATTGTTTCTGTGGACAATACAATATTAAGCCAATACATAGGATCAGATCCCCTCTGTAGTGTTGGGGTACCAACACAACTTTTTTGTTCCAATTCTGATCACCAGCAGAGTTGTGCATGCAGGAACTTCAGAGGTAAGTGCTTTGGGCTGGTAGCACCAGGAAGACAATTCTCACACTGGAAGGTCTGGAACATGCAACACCTGGATACTGATTTGTTTTCGAACATGAGGGAAGGTTTTCAGCTTGTGGATGACAGGTATCATTTTCCAACTGCTGCTGTGTCAAACTAATGACTTCACTGTCTCCTGAAGTGCAGATCTATGGCTGTACAACTGGTATTAGATGTATCGAACACAACTGCCCTTGGCTCTAAAAAGAGGGCTGCAGTAGCAAAAAGCTGGAGAAAGTGGACCTGCCTATGAAAGTGAAACAGCAACAGATAATTGTTTCTTTTATCTTATGTTTCTCTGAAGAAAAGTATAGTGCCTTCCTTTCAGAGACAAAAGATCAGAGTTCAATTTGTGCCAGATGCAGCCTGAGCTATTTAGAGGTAGATTAGAATTAGTCAGGGAACAGGATTTTATCCACTGTGTTTGAGCTGGTTTCACATTGCTGGGCTGGGAAAAAAAAAAAAAAACAAACCAAAAAACACTGAGCACTTATTAATTAGCTGGTGATCCTCATCCAGCAGCAGAAACTTGTTGCTGTCTAACATGCCAAAGTGTAAATACAGAGCTTCAGAAGACTTCTTCATTGTAAAGATGCATTTCTACAAACTGGCATGCAGTGAATTATTCTGCACTGCATGTATTCCAGACTCAGAATTTTCCTTGTATAAGCTATTGTCTATTTTTTATGCATAAACTTGTCCCAGTTTCTGCATGCTCAATTATAATTATTTTATAGGTAGTACATTTTAATCCTATATAAAAATATCACATTTAATTATTATTCTCATTTTTATCCAGTTGCAGAGAGAATGATGAGAAAAATAAATCAATGTCTGATAATATGCTATAAATCTTGGTGGATTTCTGCTGGGTTTAAGAGTGTCCTTGTAAAATAATGTTCTGATTGCACAGGGAAATGTCAGCCTGGGTAAATTATCTGAATAAAAGTGGCCGAGAGGTGTTAAGATAGTTATTCTTGAGGTCACATTGAAAGCTGTGGTAGAAACAGGCCACAGTCCCAGTCTCACATTAAAACCCAAGAAAGCAGAGATTTAAACATGCCTTTCTTCTAGTTTTGTGAGGGGTTTTTGATTTTTTTTTTTTAAAGGAAAGCTCTAAAGGGCGGATTTTGACATCAACATGTACTATAGGATGTTGATAAATTATACTTTCCTAGTGTAACCTTAGCCCTGTCAGTCAGACAGAATTGTTGCTTCAGGTCCAAAGGTAAAAAAAGTCAGGTTCTGTGAAGGACTTGAAATATGAAAATAAAAAGTATCAGATCAAAATATCAGTAGGTGGGAAATGGGGGGACAGTGGCAGAATACTGGTAGTGTTAGATGAACACAGACAACTTATCAGGAAGGTCAAAAATGCAAGCTTTTTCTGCCCAGTTGTGGGATAAGGGATCAGGTCTCCACTCTTTCCTCTGCAGCACCTGTCCTGCTGTGGGTTTATCTAAATATGACTCAAGCCAATCTCTCTCTATAAATCACTAAGTATATAACTGATGGTGAAAAAAAAGAAAATCCTAAGCATTTCTACTCAAGTATCATTATCAAATCAGAACCTCTTTCACTAATCTTAAAAATCATGCCTACAGAGATGAAATCTTCCTACCATTTTCCCTAGCAAATATGCTCTTTGAAGTAACTTCACAGCAAATCTGAGTGCTCTTTGTGTGTCAGATTCTTCAATCAGATAAGAAATTACAGAGCAATTTTAACAAATATTTTTACACTTTGCAGTAAGGAGATATACAAACATCTTCTGTTCTGATCATGGATCCATATAAATTTCTTTATATGGCCATATAAAAAAACCAGAGTATGTTTTGCATGTAACCATTGTAGTTCTGTAATATGCATCTACGAAGAGGGAGATTTACATGATTCCTCCACCACATTCTTATTGTTTCTGTCAGGAAAATTAATTCACAAACACCAGAGGTTTATGTCCAAAACGGAGACAGAGGAGTCCTGTTACTTTATTTGAATAAAGGGAGAGGCCATGGGGCTTTTCCCCTGGGGTCTCTCAGATTTTTGGAGGATGCAGCCTGCTATTTATCCTCATTTCCTGACTGCATTTCCCTCTCTCTTTCCCTGTTGGCTGAGGTACTTGAGAGGTACAGACTTCCCATAATGCCTGATACCTAAGACTCCCTTCTAATGTACAACCCCCCACTCCCCTTTATTTTAATTCTTATGGAATTTATGGTTCTTCCCATATGTTTCTTTCATCTCTCAATATCCAATTTCATTTATCAGCAGACCTGTAGTTTATTTGTAAAGGCAAATCTCTTTCTTTCCATTCATCCATCAGTGGAATCCCTTCCATTGTTTCTTTTATCTCTCAGTACTAGTTTCATCTTCCAGCAGGCCCACAGCTTGTTTGTAAAGGCAAATCCCTCATTCCTTTAATTTCAGTTAAATATTGAAAAGTGAAGATAAAGCAGTGCAAAATAAAAAGATGACTAATGCTACACGAGAAAATGTGACATTTCCTCACTGCACAAAGAGTATTTATGGTATTCAGAGTGACAGAAACAGAGCAGTAGATGTGGCCAAAATAAGATGTAGCCCACCTTTGTACATTGAGATAGGATCAAGCAGATGCAGAGTATCACCATCTGTTGTTTCTAATACGTTTTACTAAAACAGAAAATTACAATAAAATATCAAACCCTTTAAACACTGTCCACAGAAAGTGCTTTCTGTCCTGGAGAATTTTGTTTCCTAGAATCCAAATTAAAAATATTTTTATACATTGGGAAAATATATCTACTCCCTGTCTCTATCTATTAACCAAACAATCATCTGTAATATACCTAGCTAAATGTCCTCTCCCCATTTTTATGGTACCTGAACTTTTAGTTTCTTTACTAACAAATCACATCTGGCTAATTTTACCTGAGTTTGGTTACAGCTTCATGCCACAGTATTCTACCTGATCAAGATTTGTGCTGTTTCTCCTTTGTCCACAAAGCCGGGTTGGTAAGGAAACTTCCAGTCTGACCATTAATGGCACTTTCTGTCAGTCACACTCACAATGCCACAGATTTTTTTAGAAATTATTTTAGAGGATAGTTATTGTTAGTTAGAGATCAGAAACTAATAAAGGTTATATTTTATAAAGTTATTTTGTTAGTGAAAAATCAGTTATCTTATTTTCACATTCTTAAACATATTTCTCCTCTACACTGTTATTTCCTGGATAAAATTTAATTTATTAAAGATTTTACTCCAGAGAGCTTCTACTTATGCAATTGTGTTTCTTTGTTATCAGAAAGACTTGAGAATAGATACTATTGAATACTTCAATCTTTTGTGAGATTGTCTTAATCTTCTCTACTTCACTGTTAAGCAGCTAGCCTATGTTTTGATTTTCTTATTCTGCATTTAGTGAACCTTATCTTGTTTTCTTTTATGTCGCTTTTTTGATCTTATCCCTAAGGGTCTTGAGCTATTCCTTTATATTCACATTAAAACCTATAATCTTCTTTCCACTTTTTGTTTGATCCTTTTTGAATTTTCAGGTCACTGGAGAAATTCTGATGTCTCTACAATAGTTTCTTACTATTCTGCCATTCCTTGCTTCACTTGCAAATAACCTGCTACTATGCATTAAATACCTTCTCTTTCAGTAACTTCCAGCAGTGCTGCACTCCCATGCCCTTTAACTTTTTCTCTTTTCAGTAGGCTGTCTCCACATCCTGTTGTATTCCTGTGCTCCGGGAAAAGGTGTAGTTTGCCTTCCCCCCTCAGCCATCAATTTCTTGCTCTTTTACCTTCACACTTCATTACTTCTCACAGCTTTTCTGTAATCTTTCACAATTTCATTTTCTGATTGTGCCTTTTGTTTACTTGTTCAGTCATTTTAGTTAGCTGAAACATGATCTAAAAAGGGAGCATCCTTTAAAACAAAAACTGCCTGGAAAGTATTCCATGCATTTACTGTGTCATCCCACTTTGCCCTTTAGGTCTCTCTGAACAATTACAATCTCCTTTTGCTACAAAGTTTTATTTTAAAATAACAAATTTACCATTTTGTCTTTTAGCTTATGAGAAATATGTGAATTCTTCTCTGCATTTATGTTCCTTTTATAAAATAAAATAATCTAGAAAAATTCTCTCCATTAACTTGTAAAAAGGTACACCTTTAATGCATGATACACCTTTCTCTCTTGTTCTTACACCTGTTGTTCCTAAGGAGATTGCATCTCTATATCAGCGATGAACCTCTGTGGTTTAGCTCCACAACTTTCTAGGATGACATTTTCATTATGTTTTGGCTGTGTTCTAACAAATAGTTCCCTCTACATGCTCCCATATTGGGGCAGCTGCATAACAACATCCCAAAGGCTGATCTCTTACCTGACCCGCTCATGACTATGGTTCACCTCTGCCTAAATTTAGACAGAAAATGAGCTTTTGTGTTTGATTTTTTTCCCCTCTCTCTTCACTTCTGAGATTTTATCACAGATCTAGTCTATTTTGAAATCTCCTCCTCTGTGTGTACTTGAATATGTCCTTCCTCTTCTTTCCACAGCCCTTAAACCTTTTTTGCTGCCTCTTTTGTGTAATGCCATGCCAGGCATCATGATACCTACTTATTAACTGACTGAAATGTTCATCTCTAAGTCATGTCTCCATCTGCCTCTCTGATCTTTATCACACTTGGCTGCTATCTTCCCTTCCACCACTCTGCTGTCAGATGCTTTAAGTCTCTTTTATACTGCATAGGATTCTATGGAACAGTACCAGCTGCGTCCAAATAAGCAGCATGATGAGGTAGTCCAGAGGCATAGGGATACCTTGCTTGTCTTTCTGAAATAGCCTTTTTATTATGGGTACAGGCAGGAGCATGTTCTTGAAAGAATGTGTTGTCTGCACTTTAAGGTAGCCAAGGTCAGGACCTTCCAAAAGTCCTCTAGGTAATGATTTTTTTTTTTTTTTTTTTGCAAATGATCTTAAGTGCCAGTACAGGCAAGAAGTGATCTAGGATTGATGTTCCTATTTTTGACTGTTCCACATGTGGGCACTTTTTCTTTCAAGAAGAGGTAATAATAGAAAACTAGAATAGAATGAGTCAGAACAAAATTAAAATATAACCTTGACTTTCTTGACTCTTAGTCCTTCAGGAAATCACATGAGGATTGTACAGATTGCTGGGTAATTTGTACATTCATGTATTTTGAGTCCTTTTTGGAAAGCAGAAGTCATTATGTCTTTTCTGTTGCAGAGACAGGCAGCTGACTCCTACCCTGGAAGCACTGGAATAAGCAGAACCTCAGGAGAGAATATACCTTTGGGACAGGATAATTATAGGATTTGTAATATGCCTTCCTCTCCTTTCAGTATTTAGTTTCTGTTTATCACAGTGTTTGGCCACTGGTCTCCTAGAGTCATGTACTGGGTGCAACAAAACAGATAAATGTGGGAAAAGAAGAGCATAATTTTAAAATGCAGAATTCTGCAGCTGTACAATTTTCTCAGTTCCTTTTTTGTGGTTTGTTTTGTCTTTTTCATTGAGTGTGCCACATCAAGGTATTTTTAATTGCAAAGAATAAGATGTTCTCTTTTTTCTAATCTGTAGTGCTATGTTTGATTAGGTATTTTATTTGGCAATGTTTACATTACTGTGGTCATGTGTTATTTTGACTGTTAAAGTTGTGTCAGCAAGTTCAATACTTTCAATCTTAATTTCATAAGCCCCATTTTTTTTCGGGTGTGTAACCTGAGCACAATACTTTTCTTCAGGCAAAAAATTCTCTAACATTCTCGCCATAAAACCTTCTATTTACTTAAACAAAAATAAAACATTAATTCAATTTTTAAATATTGTTATGTTAACCATACCAAATAAGGGATAAATTATCCTCACTTTTTTTTTTTTAAGCTTTTGTAATTTTCCAAAAGTCAATAAAAAAGGAAAAACCAGAAAGAGGTTCAAATGAGTAGTTTAAACATATCCAACATATATTTTAACATTTGTCATTACTTCCATGTTTATAATACTCGTTGTACTATTTTACATAAAAACTAATCTTTTTAATGTATTATGGTACTGCTATCTGTGCTAATTTTTATGATATAATTTGATCCATGCAGGAGCCAACATTTCTAGGGCATTTCAGAAATTGTCACTATTATCTGAAAGTGAATTGTGCAGTTTCAGGTGAGTAAATATATTCAAGAATCAGACCCTGGAAACATCCATTCAGACTGAGGCCCCACATTTCAGTCACACACCTGAGACTCCTACAAGAGCGAGTGCTGACTGTATATTTTATTCCTAACTATCCAGTGCCATGACAGTGGCAGAGCAATCACACTGAGCAGCACCTGGGGTACAGTTTGCCTCTGTTACTTGCCCTGAGTGTTAGCTGCTTACAGAGAAACCTGTTCCCCGAGAGTGCCAGTGTCTGGTTCCTAATTGCCAATAATGCCTTAGCTCCTTGTGCTTGTTTCAACCCAGATGCAGTCAACATTACTGCCAGTGTTAGAAGTATTTTAAAATCTCCACTATAATTCCTGTTTAATTAGCATCCTATTATCTGAAATTGCTTCAACAATTTTTTTCTCTAAATATTCTCCATTCTTTCAAGTAATACCCTTTTTTTGTAAAATTGCCTCAGTATTTCCTCATTGGTTGGATCTACTACAGTTTTTTTACTTAGTCTTTTAATAGCTTATTGTAGTGGGTTGACCCTGAATTGACAGACAGTTGTCTGGTCGAATCACACTTCTCCCAATGTTACCTAAAAAACCCCTGTGGAAGGCGGAAGTTTAGGGTCCAGGAAGTTTTCTTGTCCAGGGGTGGCAACCAGGAGCTCTGGGCCTGCTGGGCCAGGGCCTCCTGCCCTCCTGCTTTCCCCCTCCCAAGCCGCAGCACGGACCCTGGGGTGCTGGGAGGGGCGGCTCTTGGGCTCTCTCCGTCGCGGTCTCTCTGGGATCAGTTCTATTCCACACGGGACTAACAGGAGACTATCAGAGGAGCCTGCAGCTTGCAGCTGCCCAGCACACTCTCCACATTGAACTGAAGAAGACAGCCCTGTAACCAGCGGTGGAGTGGGATGGTAACACATCTCACTATGGTGATTCCAAAGCCAGAAAGAAAGAGAAAACCTTGTCACGTGAGATGAAGCTAAGATGGCCATGGAAGGAAAAAGGGCGGTGCCGCGTCCTCGTGTGCAGCTTAAAAGACTTTTTACCTTGCTGTGGTATGAATAGTGTAATATCACAGACTGTCTGTCTCTTTAATCCATTTAAAGTGCATGGGGGGATGAACAATTTGATGTGTGGCTTGTAAAGGTTGTGAAGAAATGCCCATGCCAGGCTGTATCTGAAAGCAATTGAGGCTTTTAAAACCTGGTGGTGAAGAAAAGCCTTAGTATTAAAACCACAATTACTCATCATTGAAAGAGTAATAACCCCGTGTGCTGGCCCGTGTTCTACAGTTGAAGGAACTGTGAAAGGGTTTATGGAAAGAAGAGATTTTACATTACTGCAGATTGTTTTTCTGTAGATGGTGGCAGTTTGGAGAACCTGTGAAGCAAGAAAACCCTTTTCCTATCCCTT
Organism: Rhipidura dahli; assembly: GCA_013399225.1. Classification (NCBI taxonomy): domain Eukaryota; kingdom Metazoa; phylum Chordata; class Aves; order Passeriformes; family Rhipiduridae; genus Rhipidura; species Rhipidura dahli. The sequence continues at coordinate 132,142 of VXAC01004557.1, read as the reverse complement.
TTCAAGAACTGCAACATGGATTGAGAGAGAGGAAAAGGAGTGGGAGGAAGAAGAAGAGTTTTAAATGTTTTGTTCTGATTGTTTTTTTCTTTCTTTTTCTCTTAGGTCTGTTAATAAGCTTCATTATATTCTTCAAGTTTTGTGCTTGCTTTGCTGTCTCCTAGTTGTTATCTCACAGAAGAGAAATCAGGGAATAATGCATAATTTGACCTTAAAACCACTACAATTATTCAAAAAAATAGAAAAGCTCCATGGGCTCCTGGTAGAGTGCAGTAATATCAGTGTTTGTGTTCTCAGGGTTTTTCTTTCTCTGGAGCATAATGGTTGAACTAAGTCTTGTGGTGAAGAGCAAATCCACTGGGCTAATGGCAGTAAACTTAGAAAGAGAGAGAGGCTTGTTCACTCAGGTTCAATGTGTGAATAGCTCTGTGCAGCTCTAATTAGGACCCTGGTTCTCAGTAGGTAATTAAATATCAGTTTGGTTATCCACGTGAAGGGATTAAGATGAAAATGTGCCATTCACATTTATAGGAGAATACAAAGTTCTATGTTTCTGTTGGTTGACTGGCATTGTAGTGAACTCTGTCAGAAATACTTTTAAATGTGCCTGTGTGAGTCAGAAAACTGAAACGTAGCATGCTGCCTGCAAGGAATCTCACATGGCAGTGATGAGGCCACTGAATAAGTTAAAGCTGACATTTTGTCTTTAAGGAAAATATTCCTCAGCCTCTGGATAAACGAGCATTATTGTCTATCAATAAAAATAAAATTTTTATTGCCATCAATTCAGATGGTAGATTGTCTGTTTTGACACCCCTCCCTCACTCCCTCACCCTCAATTATTTCATTATTTCATTTTCATTATTGCATGCTGCAGTATGGGACATATATATTGTGGTTTAGGGGCTGTTATTCAGATAGAAGGGAATATTTAATTTTAGTAATCTAATCACCTAAAGCAGGTACCTTGGATTCACATATTTTATGAGGTTTTAAACCTGTGAAATACCTTTGGCTATACCCACCAATTGCTTTGAAGTTTCACTGCTTCCCAAGGCTACACCCCAGTTCACTTTTTTTCCTGTTCACATAAATATTTCAGCATTTTAAAATTCTTTAAAAATCTTTTTAGGTGTTTCATTTGTATTACTACTCCCTGCCAATGCTTGTATTGACATATACATATAGTTCAGACAAACACTGCAGAATATAAGGCTAGCAAGGTCCAGAAAAAAATTCAAACTTGAGGACCATTTTCAAACTTTTAGAATTACGCAGTGGCAGGTATTTCTTACTATTCTTCAGAACAGGATTTCATATGATCTATTGTTTAAGTGATACAAAGCTGTTTGTGCCTTATGCCAGAATAAAGGTTTAATGGTTGTCCTGGTTTTGTTGAAAATTTGGAAGGAGAATGGAATTTCATAGGTGCCAAAAAGTGATTGCTAAGGACAGAGGAAAACCTGAAACAGTTCATGGCCTCAGGCAGTACATTCTCCCAGACATGCTGATGTGCCCTTACTTTATTCTTCCCACTTGTCTCTATGAAAAGCAAACATTATGTTTCTACAGAGCCTTCCCTCCATTTTCTTCCATTCCCTGAATAACATTCAGTTACAGTAAGTCTCACTATTTTTTTTTTTCTTTCTACACAACTACACGGGCTAGGTGAGACAGTACATGAGGTTTTTTCCTCTTGAGTTTTCAAAATCTAGACTTCATTAATTTTGATAACAGAAAGGGTGATTGTAACCCAACTTTTTTTTTTTTTTTTTTTTTTT
>VXAC01004557.1:91124-130319 GCA_013399225.1 Rhipidura dahli | reverse complement strand
TTTTTTTGTTGTTGTTGTTACACTGGTATTCCTATTTCCAAGTTCATTCAATAATTCATCATAAAGGGTGACTGACATTGTAAAAAAATCTCCTACTGAAATCGTGCCTGCCTGCCTCCTAATCCCTTGCAACTTTTTTTAAAGATTTCTGTACATATTCTTCTGTAAGCCAAAATGAATTAACAAGTATTTTCAATAATGTGTTTCCTCTGTAAGTATTCAGAATAGATTTTCCTCTATATGATTAAAAAGTAATGAAGTATGTGATTTTATTTGTATTCTATAGGAGTGAAATTATACCATCTTACCCTCTTTTGTAAGCTGATCACATCAAACTTCTAGATCAAGTGTTTTTATTTCTACAATTTTTAATTCCTACAAGTTTCTAATAGACCACAGTTACCAATTATTTCATTATTTTGTGACATACACTTTGTTAAAATGATTATTTCATCAATCACATGCCACATAATTAATCAAATATAATTGACCAAATTAATTCACATTTAATTAATTTGAAACAGAAGGTACTGCTTGAAGAATGATGTTTTAATATAGGCCGGAATGGGATCTTTTCGTTTTTGAACATAATTTGGTACTCTGTGGTACTGTTCATATCTGAATTCTTCAGAAAAATCTGTGAAGCTTCACCTTGCAGGTGAAGATCAGCAGCTGAGATGATGTGATTAAGCAATCCTCAATATTCAGCAGAAAAAAAGACCCTGCCTGTGTTGTCCAAACAACATTTTAAAATATGGATATTGCTAAATATCATAGCTATTATAATAGCTATTGATAAATTTGGGTGATCTGTGGACACCTTTGGCATATTTAGTTTTAATATCAAGCTAGGCCTTTGATATAAACATTAGGAAAGGTGATTGAAGGCTCATCACCAAAAGCACAGAAGAGCACAGAGGTGTAACAGCTGGTAGGGAAACCCTGATTACACAGTCCCTGCCTCAGCTCCTCCTCCCAGGGCTGTTCCAGGGGAGCCTCAATCCCAAGGCCTAGGGTGATACCCATGAAGAGAAATCATCAGAAAACATCTCTGGTTTACCTTTTGGACTGAGAGTGTTGGCAGTCTTTGGACAGAGGTATAGCACTAACTGTGGGATGCAGGAAAAAAACATCTTGGAGTTGTAAATTTCTTATAGAATGTTTAGGGGAAGCATCAAAGGTGGGAAAAGGTAGGGATCAAGATGGTTTAAGAAGAAAATTGAAGGGGAAATGAAAGGGAAAAAGATGATAAACAGGGTTGATTGCATGTAAGCAGATTGCCATTCGATACACCTCTGTGGCTGTGCCCTGTATTGATCCCTCCAGACTATTATGTCTTCTCATTTAATGCCATTTTTGGCTGATTTTCTGGTTATGGGACTCCATTCTGTGTGCCTGTGTGTGTATGGATGTCCAGGTGCCAGCAATGGGAGTGGGGCCATTGGTCACAGGGCCCAGGGTGCCAACACCTGGAACCTCCAGAGCTCATGCATGTCATGCGGGTAGGAACAGCAGGGTGTGATCACAGCCTACATCCCCACCTAGACTGACTAGCAAATGGGGAAAGAGATTTTGGAGTCAAGTTCTGCAGCTACCATAAGTCTAGGCCAGAAGGTAGAGAGATGCAAGGATTTTGAGGGCACTACTGGTGGAACAAGGGGGTTCAGACCAGCAACTGGAGAGTCCGTGGTCCTTGGGGATGACTACTGGTAAGGTTATGAATCCGGACCAGCTACCAGATTCAGTCTCTCTGTGCAAGGCAGCTGAGGGACTGGAGGACCCAAGGACCACCTATGTAATCTGTTGGGTGTCTGTGAGAGACAGAGGAGATGACTGTCTCAAAACATTTCATGTACATGTGTGGGGGAAGGTTGTGTCTTGCCTTTGGTGAGGTGATGCACCACCCTGAACACCCCACATCTCCCTGGGGACTGTATTCCAGCCCCTGCAGGGGCTGCCAATCCCTGGCACACCAGAGGTCATGCTCCACACCTGGCCCTGGAGCCCCTAACCCAGCTCCTGAGTGGTTAAATGACTGAAAGTCTCACCTGGGGGAAGGGCCCAGGAAGGCCAAAGGATATTTAAGCCAAAGCATGAGGTGAGTATATGTCTTGGCTCTACCTCCTCCTAGAATTTTTATCAGCTGAAACAGTGATGGCACTGGGAATGGTAGGTATATTTGTTCTTTTCTAGCTCTCTCTCTCCTTTTCTTCTTCTAATTCCCTCTTCTCAAAGTCTGAGAAACTTAAAATCAGATGAACTTGGATTGTGCTTAAGATGAATGGGCTAAGTTAATGCTTCATGAAATGATTTTTGCTGACTGAACATTGCTTCAAACTTCTGCCAAAGTTCCCTGATTTTCTGAAGCTTGCTACTACAATTTCTGGCTTTTTTTTTTTTTCTTTTTTTTTTTTTTTTTTTTTTTCCAAGGAATATCTTTTTAGTATCTCTCCCTTGCCTCAGATGAAACATACAATAACAAAAAGCAAGCTTGTTGAAGAGACTCCTCAAGCAAGTTCTGGGCCTTACAGTGTCCAAGACCAGTGCTGGACAGGTCCAGTGTGTGTGTGTCTGTGTGTGTAGGTTTGAGTACCAGCATCTGGAGTGGGGCTGCATCCTCTGGGGCTCGCAGGTCCAGGCAGCAACAACTGGGAAGACTGGGGGTCCAAGGTAGGTTATGTGTCAAAGGTTGGCTGCTTGAGGGACTTGTACTCTAATGGGCTTCCATCCTGCTCAGCCAGAAAAGGTAACAGGATGAGGTTGTTAGTGCTGCTTTTGCTAGTGCTGGCTGTGTGTGTCTGTAGTGACCTGTGCAGCTGGCTGTGCTTGTGCACACATTTTTTTACTGTTGGATTAGATATTCTCCCAGTTCTTTTCCAACCTAAATTATTCTCTGTGTGTCTACTACGAATTCAGTCTTGCTACTTACTGGGCCTGTGGAGATGGGGTGTGGCAGCCTGGCCTCCATTGGGCTACTGGATCTGGCAATTCCTAACAAATGAGATTCCTTTTTGAGGGAACGCTCTTCATCTTTTTGCTCATCACCTTTCACAATTCCATGTTCCTAGTCTCATGACTTTTGTGCCAGCTGTCTTCTTCAGCTAAACAGTCCTCTTTAGTTCTTTGCAGAACTGCAAACTATTCCAGAGGGAATGGCTTTGTTAATGAGGCACTTAAACCAAGTGTTAGATTAATAAGGGAAAGATGTTGTGCTTGGTCTACTAAATAAGACTATGACCTTCATTTCACCTATTCCAGATCTTAGAATGAATGTTTCTCTTTGCAGTAACTCGGTCCTGTGTCCCAAGGAGTTTATGTGATGCCTTTGAAAGAAAGGCCAAATCTAAAGTCTCAAAGAGCAATGTATGCAATTTATGTATGATGTCTATTTCTAATTTACACTAGTTATCCAAGAACCATTGAGCTTCAGTTATTTCGGGAGTTAACCAAATTACTAAATAAGTTTAAATAAGTGTTACATAACTGTGCTGTATTCTTACATGGAAAACAAACCTGAATGAAATATGGATTTCTTAAAAAAATAAAAGGATAGAGGTGGGGGGTGGGGGAGAAGATGGAGCAGGCTAGTTTAGTTGTATCCCATTAAATACTGGAAACAAAGAACAAGAAACATCCCTTAGTTTCTTCTGTTCCCGTTTAAGATTAATCACACAAAGAGCACATTCCCCTCTTCCTCATGTTACTTGAAATAACCCTAAATGACACTAAATCAGACAAACGCAGGCTCTGTGGCTCAGCAGGCAATAATTGAACCCTTACAGATTAGAAGTGCTCTCATGCCCATTTGCTCTGGGCACAACTCCATTTCAGAATTCATTTTTTTCTCAATTAAAAGAAACCCAACTTACATTACACGCTAGTCATGTAATTTGAAATTACATGTGATGGATGCTAAGTGGAATCTGATTAAATATGAAGAACATGAGTTCAGCTGAGGAGTAGTAATAGTGAAGAGACTAAAACTGAAGTGGAAACCCAGAAGGCATAAACTAAAAACAATGGTGTGTACCTGAATCTGATCCCCCCAAATGAGATAAAAATTGCCCAAGAGCTACTTTCAGACATGTGAATATATCTGAATAAAATATTAACAATGCTTTTCTATACCTAGAACCTCTCTGCCCACTTCAGCATGGCTTGTATTTTCTCTACCTCCTCTAACTGACAATATTTGCCTGCTTCTCCTTTTTTTCATTACAGTACTTTCCTATTTTATCCTTTTCACTCTTCAACTGTAAATGTGAACTGTTATTGCTAATATTGTCTCTGTAATTCTACTGAAGAAAAAGAAAACTAATATCTAAGAATTGTCGCATTCTTATATACAGATACTGCTGATCCATGAAAAGGCAAAACAAATATGACTTTTTTACTGGTTTGCACAAAGGTTTGAGTGTAGTTACCATCAAGTTTTGTTATTAACACATTCAGAATATTTTGCACTCAAACAGTTGCTTTTAATTCTTTTTATATTAAAAGTCAACCAGGAAAACAATCTGTGTCAAAGTAAACTGGTGCAGAACAGAGAAAATTGTTACTAGAATTACAGGTTAAGTCACTTGTTGAGCTCTTTTGCTACCTTTATGGACTGGATATTTTTCTCCTTCATCTCTGAGAATCAAAGAATGTAATGGAAATTTCTGTTTTATGTGACCTGCTGAGAAGATCTGAACAGCTTTATTTGCTGTTTTCCAGTAGGGAAATATCAACCCTAATTTGTTAGATTTTTTTATATAATAGCTGAGCAGTTGATTATGTGTACAATGTCCTGGATCTAATGAGACTCATTCAGTGCTTTAGAGTGCAATTATTCACTCCCTGATTGGCATGTAACTGTCTTGAGTTGAAAATCTGAAGCATCATTACATGATTTCCCAAATTATGCACTTAAATGTATCTCTGCTGTGCATATTCCCTGTGACATGAATAATTTCTGTATGTGCCAATGAGTGTTTTAGCTGCCCTTTTCCAAACAATAAAGGCTACCTCTAGGCTCCTATGATGTGAAACAGCTTTGTCCTGAGTAAGAAGCACAAGTAGAACTATTCATTTTCTACTTCTCCACACAGACTGGCTTTCACTGTATTAGATACAAATTTCTTTTTTTTTTTTCCCCAAGAGAGACTAGGATGCAGACTCTTTGCCTCTGAAAAGAACTCCACAAAATCTACTATTAGCCTCCTGGGGAAAAACCCATCAAGCCCTTCCTGCTAGGCAGAAATGAATGCCAGAGCACAACTTCTTGTCTCACAAGTGACATGACAAAAGTACTAAATTGGCCAGATAGATTTGTCATTCAAAAACTGTCATTAGGAGAGAGAGAGAATGACCACTTCTGCTCATAGTTCGACATGTACAGCTAGATTTCATTTTTTACTTTCAATTGATAAGAAAGAGCTAATGGAATGATCAAGTCAGTTGGAGAAGCCAAGTTAAAGTTTACGTGTACATTGTCAGAAAACTCTTTTATTAACATTCAAAGATGCCTGAAAGTTTTTGTATGCCACTTTTTTGCCTGAAAGTTTTTGTATGCCACTTTTTTACCTGAAAGTTTTATGTATGCCACGAGTTTCTAAACTGGTAGTCGCTGGTAGTCCTCAAGCACATCCCAGTGAGTCAGGTGAGACAAAAGCAAGGCATCAGGTCAGCTGGAAAAGTGAGTGAATGCATTTTGCCTACTGTAATGGATCCATCCCAAGACAGTTCATCAGGATCACAGAGCTGCACTGCAGAAGGTATTGGCATCATTAATATGAAAAAAACCCCACACTAAAATAGCATCATTCTTACTGGTTCTGTGTTGATCCTTTCCGGAAAGATCTGGGCTCTGTTGTTTATTTTAGTCAACAGCCAGAGAAAGGACTTATGTTTTCCAGAGGCAATTCTCTTAGGAAAAAAGAGACAATCCCTATAAAGTGAAGCTATGCCATGAAAAGATGGTGTGGTCCTAATTTAAAGGAACAGGATAGAAAAATCCTGTTAGTAGCCCATGGGAAATCTGATGGGCTGAAGGGTGATTGTGTTGATCTTAATATTCTCAAGATTAAAACATACAATTTTTTTACCAGTGACTGTGCAGTCTAAACTGCTGATAGGTCTACCAAATTTTTATTCTTTTGCCTAGTGATCCTTGGTATTGTGCCATCTTTTACCATCTCCTCTACGGATTTGAAAAATTCCACTCAGATTGTTGCAATGCTCTTCTTCTCTTGATAGCGTGCTCAGCATTATTGCCCTTGAATCATTTCACTGGCGAATAAAGCAGCATCATCTGTCTTGACATGAAGGACACTTCATCCATACTGTGGACTTCCCTTAAAAATAATTTCCAGCCTCAGATTCACAGAAAATATCCTTGCTGCTGGAGGATAAATCACACTTTTGTTCTTTGAATCAGTGTAATGGCCAGCTCGATGTCTCTGCCTGGTAAAAATTAAATTACTCTTGGTGTTGCTAAGGTTACATCCTCTGCAGGTTTTGCTCTTTCTCCCTATAGACATTTCCATCATTCATTTAGTTTCCAACCATCTCTAATTTCTAATTGCAGATCAGATGCTCTGGTCTCAGCATGTCCTTTTTTCTTTCTTTTGTCAGGGTTCTGAGGGCACCACCATTCTTTAATAGTCCTGACTAGCATCCCTGGGGCCATACAGTGCCTATGGCCCCATACCCCATTTCAGCCCAGCCTGGGGCCATCAGTTCCTACCCCAGAGATGCCATAGGAGTGCAGGTTTCCATCCCTGTCTCTCTGTGATCTGAACAGACCTTTGTTGTGATTAAATATTTTTTTTCCAGCAAGATCTAAGGGGAGGCCTTTTTCACGGCTTTTTTTCATAAGTGTTGATAAGAACATTTATGCTTTTGTGACAATCTTTTCTTTTTCCTTTTTTTGCTGATTGTACTTGTTCTTGAACCATTATATACCTGTATTGGTTTGTCTGTCTGTTACTAGGACTCAGTAGCAATATATTCAGCAAAACTCACTCAGCTTGAATGCTCATTCACCTCAGATATCTCAGGCCCTGTTTTCATATAGCTGCCATTTAGATTTCATTAACTTAGGCAAATGGGTTCATTATCTATTTGAACAAGACAGACCACAGCTTGGTCTTTCCTTCAGATGTTAAGACCTTTTTATTTGACCCTTGCTGTGACTTGTCAACTAGTTGTAATTAAGTTATTTGTCATAAAAGGGAGTTGTTTACAGGCTTATTTTCACATATTTTCAATTCTCTCTAAAGAATTATAAAATGTTTTTTATTGTTGTTTTAAACAAAATTCATTTTGTTGTCCATATTTTCACGCATGTATCATCTAATGGATTTTAGAACAAATATTGATCTTAGGGGGAAATTGATATAACTTAATAAAACTCCAATTACACATATGATTAAAAGAGGTTTTTCACAGTGTAATTATATATTTGTGTAATGAAAAAACATACCAAAACTTTCAATTCAAAGAAAAAAAAGGAAAAAAAGTACTGTAAATGAGGGCTAAAAAACCCCACCTGAATTAATTAAAGCTTCAAGAAAGATTTTGGAATAAAAGCTGAGATGAAAAACCTGTAACCTCTTGTAGTTTTATAGACAGGCTACATAAACTTGGAGTGGTATAAGAACTTAAAAAGTTCTTCTGTGATGTAAGCGAAAAAGGATTAAGGGAAAGAACAGTCAGCTTTCACTGTTGATAAGGGGGCACAAACTAAATATTTTGGAAATAATATTAGGTCATTTTGCCTTGAAATTATATATGGTTGGTAATCCTGCAAGGAAGAGGGATGAAGCGTTATAACACCGAGATGGGAACAAAACCAAGGTGGTTGTGCCCAGCTTGGGCACAACAGTGAACTGATGCTCTAGAACTATAAAAGTCTCATGCATAAACCTGAAGATGAATACTAAGGAAGTACAATGCCTGTGGTTCTGAAATAAAATTGTAGATATGTCAGTTTATCTGCTGATTATGCAGAGGTTTAAACTTTTTTTTTTAAAATAATTATTACTATGAACATTAACAGAAGATCAGAGACATTTGAACTACAATTTACAAAAATTCAAATTAGTCTGTTGTATTTTTATATGAATTTTGAATTTAAAAAAGGTAACATCTTTTTTTAAAGATGAAAAAGGACATATGATAGCTATAGGACACACTGGTACAGTGATTCATGCACTATTCTTGTGAAACTACTCCTAAACTAATAAAGATTGTCCTTAGTACAAGTGAAAGGTAGTTGGAGTAATATCTAGTCAGCTTTGGATAAGCCATCTAGAAACTGTATTTTTTATGAAGATGCCATACCTCATCTGAGCTGCTTTTCATCTGGTTCATTAGCTTTGACATAGTACCATTGTTGTATGGTTCATGAGGCAGAGATGCCTCACTCTGAACTGCTAAGAAACTATTGGTGCAGCACATTAATCAGTCATTCAAGCATCTCTACTTTGCTGTAATCAGAGTGAAAAGAAAAATAGCACTATTTTTATTCCATATATTTCAAAGCAATTAATGCCACAAGCTGAGTTTCTCTGAATGAAACTGATAAAACTCAGAGATGGCAGCATAAAGCTAGCTTAATTTTGAAGGGAAGTTGATTTAACCTGTCTGAGTTTCAGATTTAGATCTCTGTTCCTGATTGCCCTGGTGTAAATGAAAAGTAAAATGGTCCCAAAATGTTATATCAGAATAGAATCAATTTACTTCTTTTCTGCATTTCTATTAAAATAAAGCTAAAGACCCCATTCCAGACTAAGGAATTATAATGTACAAGACAATAGAGAATTAAGTCTGTTGATTTTCATTATTTTCCACTGGATCATACCTCTGAGGTAGTTTTCTTTTAGCAAAATTACAGAAAATACTGTCAAAAGGAAAGCTTCCTTTAGGAGCAGGCATAATGCATTGCTGATGATTTGGGAAGCCACCGAAACTACCAATTCAAGTAAAAACAGGTTTCTAGATACTGTTCTTCACTATAGTTTTATTCTGTCTTCTCAGCAGTAAGACTTTTTTTTTTTTTTTTTTTTGTCTGGGGAGAGGTCTGCAGGGATACCTAGGTGTTTAGAATGTCACTATATAGGGAAAATTGCTTGAGAATATTTTTGATTGTTTTTTGTTTGTTTTTTTGTGCTACTTAGGTATTTGAAGGTTTCCCATCACTAATACATGTTTTGGTTTTCAAGGAATGCAATGGAAGAAACCTTACCTTTTTATTAAAAGAGGCAAAAATAGAAAAATAAGTTTTCATTTCTTCCTTATCCATAAACTTGGACACTGGCAGAACCATTGATAAACTGACATAAACTGAAATTTTTGGAAAAACCTTATGGTTTCCTAAAATCATCTTTACCTAAGCTTTAACCAAGGTAGTCATTTCTCAACTCCGATAGTGGACTGTAAATATTTTTAATGCTAGGCCCAATGTACCTGTTTAGGGTATTGCACACTGCAAAAGATGCTGTAGTCAGTGGCCTGGAATGACCAGATAATTTCCTGACTTTTGAAATCTGAGCTTTTTGTCTACCTTATCTTCTTAATTAGTCCAAAATCTGAAAATCAATTTGCCTAAATCTGATCTCTACTAGCCAAGTAAAGCCTAATAAGAATTAATCCATATGATGTTGCACATCAATTTAAGGGCATAGAAAAATCACTAAACATTCTTTCTTCCTACAACCAATCAAATTACTGAGGGTCTTCAATACATATAATGGCAAAATATTATGTCACAGATAGAATAAATACAGTATTTCACTATAACTACAGGAAACAATCATATGAAAAACAATAACTAATGATTTTTTTTGGTAAATAATAACTTTCAGCTGTCTTGTGTTCTCCTCCTGCAGGGGAAATTACAGAATGTAAGACCTGTGCCTTGCTCTCTGGTGCAGTCTGCACAAGAATAAAAGCATGTGTGGGACCTTGCCCCACAGCAAAGTATTTTACCTGCAGCAGCTGTGAACTCAGTACTTCCCAGTTCTTGGTGGACTCCTAAGGTATATTAATGACAATTTCGTTGTGGTTTTCCCTCAGAAATTAAACATGGGTCAATAACCGTGTTGTCACAAAAAAGTTGCTCAGGGATAGATTTTTGTTTATAGAAAAAATTAATTATGAATGCTTTATAGAAAAACAAAAAGATCACAATTTCTTCTTATGTTGTTGTTTTACATTGCAAGAAAGTTAGTTCTGTTCAGTGTGATTGCATCACCTAACTCAAACAATCAAGATTAATTCCTCAGCCTGGAGTCTGTCATTCCTTACACAGTTGAAGTTTTAAACCCTGGTTTTAAAATTTCTTTCCCCTCATAACATTTTTAGTCTTATTCTTGTAATCTTCTCATTTATTGGAAGCATTTGATTTTAAAAGTCAGTTAACTGGGATATAAAGGAAAGAAGGGGTGATGAGTTTGATGGTACTTTTGGTACCAGCACTTTCCCCTGGATGGTGTCTAATAGCTGTTACAGATGAGTTACACGTGCCAGAAACAAGCAGAGATTTGCAAGTGTCAGTTTCAATATTGATGTGGTTCAGTTTAAACTTCTTTTGCTTTGCAAGTCCCATACACATCTCCTGTACCAGAATAAAATAAAAAAAGAGTACTCTATCAAATGTCTGCAACATTTCCTTGGCACACATGGCCTTGTCAAATAATTGTGTGTTCATAGCTCCACTGACTCATATTATCCCCTTCTCCAAATCACTTCTGCTGCTACAGTTTTTTTTTTCTTTTTAGCTTTAAAATATATGGTGGTGGTAAAGCTGGCACTTTCTGGGGCTTTGTTTGTTTGTTTTTAATGTCCCTCACCGGCCAATTCCTTTCTTCAGGAAGACCTAACACTGCTTCAGTCTGTCTCTGTTCACTAAGAGCAAAGATAGTTCCATGAAGTAGTCATAGGTACTGAAACAGGGACCAGAGAAATACAAAGCATCTGCTGTAACTATACTTCAATTGTATTGTGCTTATGCATGAGAATAGAAACCTGTGCATTATAAACTGTGCGTGTTTACACTATGACAGGACAAATACCTTTATTGTAAAAACTGTATGTTAAAAATTATATGGATGTGAATATCCAGTGCTGTATTGTTACAGCATTAAATGCATGAAATTCATGGTATTTATGGTAGTATTAATTTATCAGGTTGTATTAATCATAGTATATTGATACTTAGATTAATTAATTCTCCTTATACATATTGCTGTAGTTATTTGACTGCATTTACAGTATTACTGCTTTGCTAAACATAAGAAACAGCTACAAAAACATCAACAAATCTCCCTCTGTAGTATATGTAGACTATATATTGTAGTTTAGTCACTCCAGACCTGGCCCTTTCTGTGCCTAAGGTCAGACTTGCACGTTATAACACCATTTTCTAAACTCTGTTTGTTGTTTTTATGCATTTTTCTAAAAAAGACAGGAATCGTAGCATGAGATTAACTCTGTCAAGTCATGGCATCAACATCTGAGTACAGAAGTGAGTTGTGTATCACAGGAGCTATGGTAACTGGAACACATGAACCAATGCAGGAGAAGCCTTACAAGGAGAGGTGCAGGTGCTGCAGTGACCTGCCCTGAGCTGCCTTTGGTCCCCTCCTGTTCTGAGTAACCACCTGAACAGATGGAGCCCTAAGTCATGGAATAAATGAACTCCGTTGCCCTTGTGCAGACATTGGTGGACATTTTACAGGAGAGGCTCATATACTAGGGGAATGATCTCTGGGTGTTCTGTCAAAGGATCAGAAGAAGGGATGAATATTTGGTTTATGTGAGAATGTTCTGGTGCTTCTCTGGAAAAAAGTTTTCACATCCAAACCACTTGTGTGAGGACATTGGCATAGTAAAATACACAATCTCACCTTGCAGGATATGCCTCTTATTATCTTTATATCTGCCCTTACCTTGATCAACACCCAGCTCGTGGCCTCCAGTGGTGGGTGTGCACCCCTCTGTACCTGAGCACTTACTCTGTGCATAAGCACCCACTGCCCTTGCAAATGGCTGATTGCTTTGAGTATGAGCCATTAACATTCCAGTCTCTCTCAGGTGGTTAATGAGGAGGTGTTGGACAATGTTGGCTCTGAGCATGACATAAATGGTGTGGAAAAAGAGGTGGAGACTGTGCTTGTTTTGGCTAGGATGAATTACTGTTTTTCAGAGTAGCTGTATGGGGTAATGTTTTGGATTTTTGCTGAAAACAGGGAAGTTTTCATTATAGTTGAGCAGTGCTTACAGTGCCGAGACCTTTTCTGCTTCTCACCCCACCCACCAGTGAGAAGGCTGTGGGGGAAAGGTTGGGATGGGACACAGCTGGGACAGCTGACCCCAGTTGACCCAAGGGATATTCCAGATCATATAGCATCATGTTCAGCATATAAACCTGGGAGAAAAAGAAGAAAGCAGATGTTCTGAGCAATGGTGTTTATCTTCCTAAGTCTGTTACCCATGATGAAGCTCTGCTTTCCTGGGGATGGCTGAACATCTGCCTGCCCATCAGAGGCTGTGAAGGAATTCCTTGTTTTGCTTTCCTTGCACATCTTTTGCTTTACCAATTAAACTGTCTTTATCTCAATCCACAAGCTTTCTCCCTTTAACTGTTCTGATTCCATTGGAGTGAGTTAGTGAGCAGTTGCATGGTGCTGAGTTGCCATCTGGAATCCTTGGGTTCTTTAAATGAGATAAATGAGTGCGATCACAGTCACTGTTTTAAGAGAGAGCTTATGGGGAGAAGAATATACCCTACAGATCACTTAAATGTGAAGTTCATTTGGTTAGACAAAAACTATAATATGAAGTTAAGGCCATATTTAGGCCAGATTAGCCAGTTCTAAATGGCTTTTTTTCTAATTTGAATTTTCTTAGCCAGCAAAATTATGTTTAACAATGTCTCAACCAACTTAGAATAATAATATCTTTTCTGTTTTAAGTTTTGCATAAAAAGTGGGCAACTTTATGACCCAAGAAAGGTTTTACATTTCAAAGAACCAAAGTCTGAGTAGTATTTATGAATGATTTTTTGTTGGGGGGTGAGGTTTTGATATAAAGATATTGAACTTACAATTTGTTGTTCCTGTTCAGTTTACATTAGGAAAAAAATTGCTGCAAATGCTATTACCATTCTGGAATGTGGGAATTTTCATCATTACTTCATATATATGAGAGTATTAAGAAAATTGATTTTTAACAGTATTTTCCTGATCTTCTGTCATAAAAACCTCGAATATTCCCACCCAGTAAATCTGTATATTCCACCCAATATATGTTTTCTGGTCTTAGTTCCCTCTTTAAAATCCTAGAATCACAAAATGAAGGAATGGCTGCTTTATTTTGGGCTAACTTCCCTCAGACATCTGTGTTTATATTATATCTAGCATAGACTGTTATGATCTACACAAAGTGTGATGAACATGTATTTGAAGAAAAATACACATTCTTTGTTTTTGTGAGCTAAAGTATCTTAAACAGGAACTTACATTTCTCTTTTCTGCAAGCTGAAGGCAATGAATTACTGAAAGTGAGAATGTGAAAAGAATCAGATCTCACAAAAATATAACAATTACTTTAGGTAATGCCTCAGAAGTGACTGTGGTATGTGTTGATGGCCCTGGGCCAACTTTAAATTGTCCCTTGTACAGGCTAATTTGCACTGAATAAAGGAAAATTTTTGAGCTGATATTACTAGAAACTTAATTTTCAGTCTTGAAGGATGTCAGGAACTATATAGTCCATGCATGAAATCCTTGAACTATTCAATTTTATTAGAAAAATGCTACTTATTTTAGATTAACTGGAATTTTCTGTGCATACTAAACTTGAATATATTTATGTAATGTGTAATTGTACTTTGTGGCACTGTAGTGGAAGTAATCTATTTATATTAGTTGGGGTATTGCAATAATACAGTTATACTACTTTTGGCACCTGTGCCTGCCTAGATATCTCCACAAAGTATTGTATTGGGTATAATAGCAGTCTACTGCAAAAGAAAGGTGACAGCTGCATGAAGAATGCTTGCTCTCATTCTAATCCTGACTTTTTGAACTTAAAGTATGGTGAATTGGGAGAGGAAGGAGAAAGCATATGCATTAAAATGGTTTAGTAGAGATTTCTATCACAGCTTTGGGGTGTCCCAGTGAAACTGAACTACGGATTTAAAAATAGAGATTAAAAGTACCATGCATTTCCTGAAACTAAATTTTCAAAAGCAACTGCATATTAGTACTTGGGACTTCTGCAATGCCCTTTCACGACTAAGTTACTTCAGCCAAGTGTAAAATCATTTTTAAATCCCCTGAAATTATTTGGTTAAATGAATGAGGTCTTATTCATTGAACAAGATTTTTAACAATCTAGAGTAAAATATTTAAAGAAACTCAAAGTGTAACAATACTGGAAACAGATAGAGAAAAACGCTATGAAATTCTGGTGATACATTAATTGAATTTCAGTCTTCCACCCAGAAAATTCTCTGGATATGACAACTTTTCAGGGAACCTAGATGCATTTTTTTTTCTATTACTGATTACAAAGTGAGAATAGTTCAGATCTAAGTTGCGCAGTAACACATCAATCAGCCCAGTGCAGTTAGCCCCCTGTGAAACTGGAGTCCATGTGGCAACAAGCAAAACTGTAGGGATATCATCATAGCATGCAGTCTCATACACTAGTAGTACTCTTTGAACTATCAGGGAGACAGACTATAGCCTTTCTGGTGAAGTCTGGTCTTTTTTGTATGATAACATGCATGACATATTAGCAACTAATACCATGATTACCCAGAGATGACCTTACTAACCTGCAGCTCATCAGTGTCAAAGTCTGGAGATCACCAAACTTACAATTTCAGTCCCCACTTTCCATCAAGCAGGAAAATCTAAACTTTATTTAAGCAGTTATTGTGATTAGACTTCATTGCCAAGTGGGTTCATGTGATGGTCTTTTTTACTACTTATTTATTAATCTCACTGCTGTTTGCAAAATACATGGCCCATAAACTAGCTGAGAAATCCCAAGAGTAGAAGAAAAACTCATATCCAATATTTTACATTCTTTCAGACAGATTTCACTTCAGTACTACACACACCTACCAAGTTTATATTTCTGCATTTTTTTGAGTACTAGTACCAATGTTTATAAGCACTTGTTAATTACACTAAGACCAAGGTTTAGGCTTCCCTCAATTTAGTGTGTATTTGTATACAGTTTTAATTACTACTGACGGTGCATTATGGCTGAACATGGCTGTTTGGTATGAGCCTAATCTATTGTATACAAACATACAAACTTTCTCCTAGGCAGATAGTTACTATAGTTTCTATAGTTACTGTAATTTCCACAAAAATGATGGTGAAATAGAGCAGATTATTTCAATTGCAGCAGACTTTTATGCAGGTGCTGGCATTCCTACCATTATCAAGGATTAGCATATTACTTTATCCTCCTCAGTACTGACTGTGGCTTTGTTGCAGAGTCCCATTAGTAAGGGAGTTGAATAATTGTCAAATTTCACAGTAAAGCACACTTTCTGAGTCAGGATTGAAATATCATTGAAGCAACATTCAAAACAAAATTGTCATTGTCATATTGCATTTAACCATACCTGAAATATATATTTGAGATTCTTACACAACATGATTACAAAGGATGCATTCCTTAATAAGGGCCATTAAAACCAAAGGAAAGAAGATGGCTTAAGTGTGATGTACTCATATTGTTTATTTCAAGTGATTTATGTGAAACATAAATATTAATAAGAATCCATAACATGCATGAGAGGAAAGTTTGAAATAACATTAAAAAAAATAAGCTATTTTCTTGAGTGAACAGCTTCACTAAAAATGTGTGCAATGTGGAAACAGCTCAGTTGATTTCAATATATAAGCTTTGAATTATTTTTTGACTGAGGGAACATGAAAAAGAGTGAATGTAAATATATGGTTTTTGGATTTATTTTTTGATGTTAGATGTCTGTATTATTTTGCTGTGATAAAGTAGAGCTTTTGATTCCACTTGTTCCAAACTTAACATATGAATTAAAAAAAGGTAGCTTGTAAGCTGTTACAAGAGCATCTAATTCTGCAGCCTTTGCCTCTTCAAATACATAGACTGACAGATAACTTCCACATGAGAAGGCATATTAATGATATTTTTTGATGAGCCAAAAATCAGTACACTGTATATGATTCTAGTGATGTTTAATAATTTTTAGTTAAAAATTTCCACTTTCCTATGAAAGAACTTAAAACTGAAAGACAGAAAAAACCAAAAAACATGTGCTTGCCCTGTGTAGTGCATGACTAAAAATTCTACATTTTACAAGCTACTTAAATGATACTGCATAGAATTTTTTCCAGTATTAAACATAAATGTAGGTGCTTAAAGGTGGCAGAACTAAAATTAAGGGATATAAAAATAGATATAGCACAGAAGTCACTAGTTTGCAAAAAATCAGAAAGAGACTGCAATGTGGAATAAAATCTGCTTGCTGCAGTGTCTGAGTTTGAAGGATGTTATGAAAATTGAAGGAACTTTTCAATTTTGTTCAACATCACTGTAGTGTTAAGAATTTACAGCAGTCCTCTTGTGGTCAACATAAAAAAGAATGTTCTTTGGAGTGGAAGGGGAAATTAAAGAAACTATCTTCTGTATAGTGATATTTTTAATGTGTTAGCAAACAAAAAAAATGTCTGTCTTGAAAAAGCATTCTTATAAATTCAACCTATGCCCCATGGAAATAGTTATGCTTTGCAGAGAGCAGTGTTCAATTTGCTTTACAGGTAACTTTGACTGAATATGGCTTAAACTGACTGTTCTTTTTCTAGTAAAGCTATGAATGACTGATTGTTTTTTGCCAGTTGAATAGGAAAAATAAAATGGGCAAACTGTTTTTGAAGGGAACAAGAAATGTTTTCCTTCAAGATGCAAAGACAAAATGGAGAATAGGGCTTACTGCCTGACTGGAATTATCAGTGTCTACTAATCTCTTCTGGAGGCATTCAGGTATACCTGTGGGAAAACTGCAGAGCATGCACCTAGCAGTAAGGTAGCTATTCCAGTGGACAGCATTGCATCCATAAATTAAAAGATTGTACAGACAAGTGAACAGACATTAAGTTTCTTATTTACATTATTTATCTCATTTACCTTATATCTCCATGCAGAAGACCTTTAATAAAGTCCATATACTGTTTTCACCTAATGGATGTCCTTCAGATAAGAGAACTTGGACTAAGCCTGTATAAAACACATCCATTCACTCTCTTATTGCAATAATCCCTTTGTATATTGGTAGTATATATTCTGCCTTCCTTCTGAGGAGCATTTAACATTTAGAAATAATAATTTAATTAAAAACCAGCTCCAGTAATGCGATCCTTGAATTCACATTTCTTTACATGTGAAGTGAAACTTCCCTCAGCCTAAATTTCACTTCTGTTACCTGTCTCTAAATAACACCACTCAGAGGCATGTGAAATTTTCTAGTCTACTTGGCCTATCTGAAGCCTTTTCATTACAATAGTGCTATATTCAGTGGGTAAACATAGTCAGTACTGTAATACTTAGAGTTGTTTAGACCTAGCTTAGGCACTGTGTTGCACATATAAACTGTATTTAACTTGACTGAAGAACCCATACCATGATGCCAAATGCATTTCTTTAGTGTGGTTTGATTATATTCAACCTTTAGGTTTGTCTGAGAGATCTTTTTGTGCAACTAATAAACTGACTTTGGTAGATTTTTATGAATTAAAATTTGTGTACTTTAGGGGAAAGCAAATCTGTGCTCAGTCTGTGACTTAGTTTGACAGTATTTTTATAACTCTGACCTCTTCCCTCTATTTATTTTTACTTTTTTCAGTACTGCCCCAACTCTCTGTTTAGCTACACTTACATTCCCCAGTGAATATTTTTTATGCCTCTGTACCAAAATTTCAAAGCCTGGCAATGCAAATTTATACCAGAATAGGTACAGTGGAATAAATCAAGGCTTTGTTACTTGTGGTAATGGAGAACCTTAATTCCTTATATAACCTGAACCAAAGACATGAGGCTATAAAAGTATTAGCTGTATTACAGTTATTAACTGTAATACATCTACCAGGTCAATAGAATTGGAGAGATGAAGCTTGAGAGAGAGGTTTGTTGTTTTTTTTTAATGAATACTTGTATGTCTTTAGAAATACTGTTCAAGAAAATGATACAATTTTATTTCTATATCCACTGAATATCCAGATTTGGATCCTTATTCATATAGCCCTTCAGGACTGACAATCCTTGAATATGTTCCAAAACTAAAACCTTCAGCCTAAAATATTGACATTGATAAGAGATAAGCCTAAAACATTGACATTTAATATTTGGACAGTATTCGCTGTCCATATAGGTAATGAACAGGTCTTAAGGGTCTTACTGGAGTAGTTAAGGTACTCACAATTTTAAAATCAGTTATGTATAGAAATGAAAGTGAAAATTAAAGAGAAAAGAAAGTAAAGCAAATCCTTAAAACCCAAACCCCTGGTGAAATGCAGATCAATCTAGTTCAGACAGAGAGAAGACAAAGATGAGCCATATCAGCTGGGCAGTGTACAAACAGTGATCAACAAGCCTTTAGTGAAAGACTTTTATCCCCAAAAAGTGTTCAGATGTTGACAAATTACGCAATACCTTCAAAATTCGTGCAATTTTGTCTGTTTCAAATGAATTGCAGTGTGAATCATGCTACGTAAGTGTGAAATAAAAGAGACGACTTTAAGGAATGTAAGGACACATGTAAATAATTATGTCTATTCATGGGCATATAAATCAAATTCTTCTGCCAAAATGGCAATAAGGTGTCTTTCATTCCATAGCAAAAGCTATGTTCATTTCCATTTATTTCAAACTGAAAAATAGTATATGCACTGACACTTTAATGCACATTCTGTCTCTTGCTGTTCCTCTTGGTTTATCAAAGCTAATTTACAGCTCTGTCTTTTTCATAACTCTCAGCAAAGTATGGAGTTATCAATAAGGAGTGAAAATGCCATTTTTCCATACAGATGATATGAGCTAAAATCTCATACACCACAGGGTTTACTTACTGAATTATAGCTGATTGGTGGCACTCAGTATAAGACACTCCACAGTCATTTGTAAAACTTACAGCAACAAAGAGTCAGTCCTCCAAAAAAAAGTATATTTGGGAGTTCAGAAAAAGAAAGTGGAGATGCAGTTTTAATGAGCTAAAATGGTGACATCTCAAAAGTCAGACCATCAATAACTTTGATTATGCTTCTTCATGTTGGAATATATGTTTGTCTCTTATCTGGAGATAACATAAGAGTTTATAGTGTGCTGTGTGTATGCATGCATATGAATGCATAAACATGTATACACTCATACAATAGAGACAAAACGCAATCAATTTCCAGAAGTAATCATGTTAGAAGCCAAGTTTAAATTCATAGTTCAAATTCTGCTCAGCTTTTTCGGGAACATCCTTTTTGCTATCACTGGCCTGTTTCTACATGCATAATTTTCCCTCTCCTGAAATGCTAAGAAAATCGTGATATTCCCCTTCCTTCCCCTCAAATGAGTGGAATCCTCCTCAAGAAAGCAAATAAGAAATCCACTTTTGAGAACCTGGTTTGTCAGTGCCTTGCAGTCACCTTGCAACCTCTGCCTGGGTCAGAGCAGCTGCCTTGTTGTGAGCAGCTTGGTGTGCAGCACTTGGGGGAAGCACTGTGGACAGTCTGTGTGAGCTCAGGGGTACTTTCTTTCTGACTTGTGGACTGGTGGGTTGTAAGGAACAGCACAGGTACTCACAAAGCCTCTGCCCTTGTTTCCAGCCACAGGTGTGTCAAACATGGTAACCTGTGCTCC
This sequence comes from Rhipidura dahli, assembly GCA_013399225.1. NCBI lineage: Eukaryota > Metazoa > Chordata > Aves > Passeriformes > Rhipiduridae > Rhipidura > Rhipidura dahli. Next base: position 110,426 of record VXAC01004557.1, on the reverse strand, counting down.
CAAGAGAGGTGAGAGGGTGTTTGCAGCCGTGTGAATGAACTTTTCTAGCAGACCTTTGAGAAATTTATGGATGTTTATTAACATTTTTTAAGTGTGGAAAGTTTTCATTTAGATTTGTTTTACTGCTCATATTGATCCTGACTGTATAGCTCACTGATCAGGAGTTAATTAGTGTCATTTCTGAATCAATAAATGGTTTAAATCCTGATTTAAAATATGTGAAGTGTGCAGTAGTTCCTTGAGGCTCTGTTCCAGCTCCAACTTTTTGGACACTAAATATGTAAGTGAGCCAAAAACTGTACTATGTAGGAGGGAGTTGTCACTAGCCTATTTTACACATGAAGGATTGTGATTTTGCTGTCAGTAATGACAGTACTCTATCCTAGACTATCTGTATCTATACCAGCCAAGTATTTTACATAAGATCTAAAAGAAAAACCACTCCCTAAAATACTAGTCTATTTCTGCCTATTGTCAGTTGAATAAATCTTTCTTTCGCTCTCTGCTGCTCTCCCCAAATACTATCCAGAACATGATTATCTAATCTGCATATTGGCCTGAAAAAACAGCTACTAAATCTTGCAATTGCTTCTATATATACAATAATAAATTTTAAGATCACCTTGAGCAGCAATCCAGTTGGGATTGCAGAATGTTATTAATCTCAGTCCAATTCATTGATGAAAATTGAGCTGATGGAAGTGGTTCTAACCCTGTTTCTTGGGCATTGAGTCTTTGTGGCAAATGCTTGCAAACTTTTCTTTGGTGGGATAGTTTTTCATTAGTTAACACACGGAGTCTGGCTTCTCCAGCTTTCGATAAAGTGCAGGTAGATAACTTTAGGTGCTCTGTATCACTCATTGGAGGCATCTCTTCTCCACTGAGTAGGATAAATGATGCTTGACATCTAATAGCAGGGATGTAGCAAGAGGAAGCCTGATCCAATCACACCTAAGATAAGAAGACACACACAGGGAAGCAAGGAAGATCATCCTTTTATTGATCTTCAGGAACATTATTTCTTTTCAAAAGCCTAATTTAGGGTGAAAGACTCATACCATTTTTACTAGGAATTGTTTCACTAGGCTTTTTTTCTAATATTTTGGAAAACATATTATTCTATCATGTGATGTTAAACACTACCCTTTTATTTTCCTAGAAGAGTAGTATATTTAAAAAGTAAGGTTAATTATTGTTAGCGTTTATGCTTTTTAAAAATTTAATAAAAAATATAATTCCAATTTCAATATGTGTAAAATATTATTAATGTCTTTACAGGAAGCTCAAAGTAGAACAAATAATGTTTTATGGAATTTACAAAAACTGCCCTTTTTAAGGGCTGTTTTTATTATATTAGTTATTCCCTCCATATTGGAAAATGGTGTAAAATTCCAGCTTGAGTTAACTGCAAGTTAACTGCAGAGTTAACTGCAAGTAGCCTTATTGAGAGATGGTGTGAGACTGCTTTCTCCAGGAGCTGGAAAGGGCTATATTTTGAGTGGAAGTCCTAATTTAGTCCCTGAATTCTTCTTTTCTTGCAGGGAAAAGCAGCATGAGGGAGTTCATGAACTGCTGCAGAATTACTTTAACTTTTTGTATATGGCAGACCAAGTTGCAGTGACCTAAGCAGTGGGGATTTTCCTGACCACCATCCACTGTCCTTGATGGAAAGGAGAGCGGTGACGTTAGAAATGCTGTGAATAGGTGTCTTGCAGAGGTGACAAAAGTATCTTCTCTATTTTGCATACAAACCCCACTTTCTTTTGTTCTTTAGGACTTATATGAAGAAAAGTTAAATATTTTATACTTGAGTTGGTTGTCAGGAATGATAAACCTACTTCTCATAGAGCTTTTCTGTTTTGAAACTGTCAAGTTCTTATTAAAGAAACCGAAGTCCTTTTCCATTTCTGACAGCTGAATTGAGTTCAACAAGTGGTTCAAAGTAGAAAAAGACAGTGACTTTTAGCTTTTAGCTTTGTCTCTAGAGTCTAGTAACCCATGTGAAGGAAATCTGGGTTAAGTGCTATACAGATTCCTCTGGGAGAAGCCTTACAATACCACAATTTCTTCTTTAGCTTTGCAACACAGCATAGTCTTTGGAAGTCTCAGAAATAAGATTTACAACCAATGAATTCAGCTGAATACTAAACATGAGAGTTTTGCTTATTGAGCATGGGCTTACAGAAGACTAAATTTGATCTTTAATGATCCGGGTTAATGAAACAAAATATCTTAAGTCCACAGGAATATGTAATTTAGATTTGTCATTTTCTAACACCAGAGTAGGTAATTATATTGTAGTTAATCATAATTATATTATATTTCTTATCAGGTCTTCTGATAATTTCTGTGACTCTGACAGTAAAAAACTTTAATTTGTCTCCTTGTTTAAGTTCCTAAGATGAAATGTCCATCAATATGGCAAAACCATGCCCCCATCCATACAACCTTGATATTAACAAATCAAAATCATATTTTCTGACAAGAACAACATTTCATTTTATACAATATCTTTCTGGAACAAAGTGACCTCATTTTCTTATGCAGACATTTATCAGATTTTCTTTAGGCTGCAGCCTTTCCCTTTGAAATAAAATTTATGATAGCATTTGAAAGAGTTTTTCTTTTAATCTGTTTCTTTGAATTAATCTTTAAAAGCTGGTTTCATAATACAAAAAAATATAATGGAAAAATTACGTATCCTTACCTTTCCATATGGGAACAGGGAACATACAACTTTAACTGTTTATCTTCTCACTGACAGCAAAGTGATCTTTCGTTAGGTAACCATGAAAGAAACTTAACAGCAGAACTGAACGTGGTCTCGCCAAAATTTTCACAGGGTAAATTATGGAAGGCAATTGAATAGAAAGCAGGCAACAAAACCACAGAAACTTACAGATATACTGGTCTGTATCAGATAATTAGGACAGAATAACCTTATAATTACTAATATCAAAATAATTTGGTCTCATTACAGCGTCAGAGATTTTCCATAATCCAGCCAAAGGATATATTTTTTGTATATTAGACAAGGATGGTACTTCTTGGCATTTGTGAAACAACTGTAATTATCCACAGGTAAATCTATCTCTTAAACAGATTTTGTATTTCTGGAACCTTAAATAGCAAAGAGGAGAAACAATCCCAAAATGCCTATGTATCAAAAGGTGAACCAATTAGATATTGGTAGGTTCAGTTCTCTTCAATCTTAGAGTTAATAAGATTAAAAAGTGTTCTGTGACTACTTTGTAAGACAAATCTGTGGAAAAGAAGGCTTAAAACAGATTCTGCCCCTGTGGCAGGGAAGCAGTAGAACTAGGAGAGGGCTGTTACTAGAGTTAAGACAGGGTAAACACTACTGTTATCTATTCCTGTGCAGTTTGAAGAGCTCTTCCTAATGTCCATCTCTATGCTCCACTGTGTATTCCCACCATATTGCCTAAATACCAAGTTTGGTTAAATCATTCTGAAGTGCTTAATGAGGCTGAAATCTTGCAGGATTTAATAGAATTTGCAATTGTTATCACCTCATTGCTCAACATTTTCATGTCATTAATAAACACACTAAGTAAAGGTACTTCTTTTCAGATAGTTAGTTCCTTCATGTTAGAACTTGCCTTTTTCTCTATGTGTTGCAGCTAAAAAGCAGACAAAATTAATCCAGTCTTGGGGTTTAGGTATTTTAGAATTAAACCAGAGTGAAATTTCGTATGAGGGAAGGGAATCAGTCAATTGAGGGACATTTCATCATATTAAATGTACAGAATAGCTAATAAGTTCAGATTCTTACAGATGTGCTTCTAAACTTAACATTGGATGCCTTTTTTCAGGTCAAAATACTGCTTTGTTTTGAGGCAGTAATAGATTTTTCATCTTGACTTTGATAATACTGACAAATCATAGACAAGATTTCTGTCTAAGCATGGCAAGGTTATGGGAATAATCTGGTTTTCTCTTTTTTTTTTTTTTTTTAATAAAGAAAGTTAAAAGCTGAGAAAATTGAGGGAATTGAAGAATTTGTGAGTAAGTAGTTTAGAAAACTTTTTGGTATCTTATAGGGGGCTTTCACTGTGGGTAAATTGTTTCACTTCAAATTGGTTGTACAACAACTAGCAAAATGGACTGATATTTTCAATAAAGGAAATATTTTCTTCTTGTCTTCAGATCATAACCAAGTCTAATTGAATTTAAGTTTCTACTTGTAGCACCAGAAAATACCCAGATTATGTACAGTCTCTCATTTTGTTGTATTTACCTGTGAAAAATGCAAGAGGGTTTCTCAGCAGATGTTTCTTTAAAAAGTTTTTGATAATGCTGTAGCAGCATATGAATCTTCCACAATTAAAAAAAATCTCTGATGAGACATACAGAATACTTTATTAAAAATTGTTACAATAGTATAAATACCACAAAACCCCCACTCTGTAAGCAATTAAAATGCCAAGCTGTACTCTACTTACTCAAATACATCTTTGAGGAGATAAACATGATGAAAATGAATGTCAGATGCCATAGATGTATGCTGTATGACTTTTCCATTTTCATATTTAACCCTTCTGCAGGCAATGCAATATAATTTCTGTTGTACAAAGCATGTCTCTTTATTTTAATAAATTTTATGTAAATATTGTACTACAGACAACACAGAACATTTCCTTGAATAATTTTCAGTTCCTAATCTATTAGCTATGTGAACTGTAAAAAGACTCCATAACTTGTTTTAAGAATCTAAATTTAGTAAGAAACCAAATTCTTAACAGTAAACTAAACATAAAATTATCAAGCTGCAAAACTTAGATTAATACAACTAAAGTTTAGAAGGAAAAACTTCTTTGTTTATCAAGTTGTAGGCATGATATACAACTGTTAGAAAAGCAGTGTGAAAGCAAATAGACAATGGGACTCAAAGCCTCTGATTGGTTGCAGAACATGTTAAGCTACTTTGAGATCCTTATCCAGACTGGTCAATCAGCTCAGGAATTGTCCTCCATCTCTGCATCTTCTGGGGTCACAATACTTACTTCACAAAGCCACTGTCATGACTGTGGTGTTGGAAACCTTCACTGAAGCACTGGGGAAGTGGGAGATGGATCATAAAGTATCATGGGCTACTTAATATCTTCAACTAATCTAAAAGCCACTAATTTCCTCTCAAGAAAATAACAGTAATTAAAGCTGATCTCATCAGTGCTTTGGTTTGTTTAAAGTTCTTGTCAGAGTTCTTAGATAAGATGTTTTAATACATTAAATATTGAAAATGTGTCATTTGGCCACTCTTACGTCATATTTTGGTTTATATAGCGCCTGATGCCTTATCAGATTTTGAGTCAGTATAAAACCACTATAAATCCCTTATAAATGGAAAAGCAAAGATAATTTAAAAATTATTTTTAAAGTTTCTTGGATTTTTTCACAATTTAATTTGAATATTTTATAAGTAGACCAAGTTCCTTGAAATTTTACTTATATATAAGGTCGTGTTTCTTACTTGTATCATTTTGAATCAAAAACATTGGAATTTTGATTTAAGAATGAATTTTCAGAATGTCTTTTCTTGTATCATTCACATAGGAAGCTCCACATTTTAAGGGGAAAAAAAAATCATACTTGAAGTGATTAAATATTTTCTAATGAAAGCAAAACAATTTTTGATTAATCCAAATTTAATTTGATTGGAGCGCATTCCAGAGAATAGATTTAAACTTGCTTGTTTAAGGCTTTTTTATTCAATTTATGGATATACTCCCTTTCTCCTGAGCCCCCTTCTAATAGCAAACTTTCTTAATTCTCAAAAGCTTTGCTGTCTAGGACTCCACTAATAGAAATGGTGTCTTCCTAAATTGACTTCAGTGAAGATATGCCAGTTTATGCCAGCTGTTTCTTTGGCCTTGTACCTCTTCATTTGGATAAACCTGGTTGATTTTCTGTATCCCTGATCCCAATTTGTTTCCAAGTAAGCATCCCACACTCCAAGGGCCATCTGCTGTTGGTTCTGAGTTACGGGTGTGCTTTAGTGCTAATGTCCTTGGAAGGAGATTCATGCTGTCACTTTGTGAAATTGGGCTCCTATTTTCTTATGAAATTTAATTTCTAACTCTAATGAATTAACAATTTTAAATATTTTTTCCCCCACCATGCTCACAGATGTGAATCGTAAGGGCACAGAGAATGCTATACAGATCCACAGTACAGTCTGGTGATCTAGACTTAATGACCTCTGTTCAAACAATGTCCCCCCCATTAAGCAGGGGAGACATCTGTTCAATGCTCAGACTTACAGTGCACTGAAAATAAGAGATCTTTTGTCCATGACTGGTTATGGGAAACCTGTGTCTTCACCAAAGTGAAGAAAACATATTCATAGAACTGCTTGTAGTAAGCCCCATGTAAGTATTGTAAATATCTCCTAGATTTTCAAATACACACATTTTTTTTTCCAGATATTCCTAAAAAGTGTCATTTTTGTTGATTTTTCAAATATGAATACCCCCTATTTACCTCAATCATATGCTTTGGCTTTAAAGACAGTAATTCTTGAACATAAAGCTGTCCATAAGAACCTCATAGATTATCTGCTGCATTAGGTCTATATTTAGACCACTGTATTTAGTCATTGTCCTCTGAAAGCTGCTAGGATGATACTAATAATGTGTCTTCTGCCTTTCTATGGACAGGCAAAAGTAAAAGAGCCATCAGTGCTGTTCAGCAGAAAAGTAGCACTCGGTGCTTGCAGGTGTAGAGATGATAATCCAAGACTGGAGTAACCATAGTTTAAGGCCAGCTTTAGTCAGGGGGTTTCTCACATAAGGTTATAATTCATGATTATTCTTTTGAAAATAGATGGTCTTGAGTCAGAGCTGGGATTTGGGCTGGAAACCACCAGTTTGTACACCATTTTTGAACAGCACAATAAATCCCCCAGTCAATGGAGGGTAAAAATGAAAAAATCCTCTGGACACACAATCTGGAGCACCTGGCACATTTTACTTTTTAAAATTCATTTCTCTTAGGGGATAGCTAAATTGTGACCTGTCAGGCTTCAGTCTGGATATAACAGTGCCGCTCCAACAGGGACAAAACTATCATGGTAGTTTAAATTTAGTGAAAGTTTCATAATGTGTCATGGCCAGTATAATAATAAATAAGTCCATACCAGAGCAAATGTGTGCTTTTGGGCAAGCTGTTTGTGCATTGGCTTGGTATAACCAGCTGACACCCACTGTTTCAGCAATACCTACATTTCAGGGCACAAATCCAAGGAAAAAGTGTTTTAACTTGGGAAGAGGGAACTGCCTCCTGGTATCCTACTTGTTTTGCTATTAAGTGTTTCTCAGAAGAAAAAGTCCCAGATAACCTTTTCCTTCCTTCTTGATCTTATGGAAGGCATTTTTCTTTTCCAGTTTGATTAAGTAATCTCAACCTTTATGCACCCACAGCCCTTACACTGATGACTAGCACTTCATAAATTTTATCTGAGGATGTAACTTTTTTCAGCAGACTACGCAGTTGATGGAGTTCTCCTTCCTATACAGGAAGGAATGGAGCTTGAATGACCCCACATGCCTATATTTTGTGCTATATTAGTTGTTCTGCCTAGAATATTCTAATGAAAAAAATTGAATGCTATGAACACTTTTGCAGACTGTACTCCACATTAGGATTCAACAGTATAAGAAGCTTTGGAAAGAAATGCAGTTAATGAATCACTATTACGTAAGCTACTTATCTCAAGGATAATTTGTTTTGATATTTCTGTAACTGCCAGATTTTCTGCTAGTAATGGAATAAAAGATACAGATGAGGAGAAGCCCTTTTAAGTTATCTTAATTACTGCAAGTCAAAAGCTGCCCTTTAGAAGATATATATTATTAAAAGTGAATATTTTATTGTGAATACCAGAAGGTCAATTAAATTAATTTGTGGTGTTCAATGTTATTTTTTATTTTATATTAGTTTATTTCAAGGCACTCTGCTGCTTGATGTAGAAGGAGCAACTGTTTGCTGGAGAACAAAACTGCTGCATGCTGTATATTATGTATACTACTTAACCTCATTTCATACCCTTATTTTCTGGGAGACCATTATAAGAATAGAAATTATGCCAATAAGGATTTACGTACCGATATTATTATAAACAACAATCTGTCAGTAAAAAAAGGATAATTATTAGGTGCGATGTAAGGCTCCATTTGCCTTAAAGTATTTTATTATTCTTAAAAGAACACGGGGGTTAGTCAAATCTCTTTGTATATTAGTAGAATTACTCTTAATGGTTCAATCAGTGATAGGTCTAACAGAGACAAGTAACCATGACAGCTAGGTCATGCTTTCTCTTAGTTGTTTGGTTAAAACAAAACTTGAGTTATTTCTGTATGTGAGATGAAAAGAGAGAAGACCAAACATCACAGGTATTCTCTTTTTCTGGCAAACCTAATGAAAGCCTACAGTGAACCATCCTTTAATCCAGGCATTAAAAATGCATCTGAACCTTTTGACACTAGGAGCTGCATAACTTAGAAAAAAACATACTCTATCTTAAAAGGTATTCTGTCTCCTGTTTTACATAATTTTGCACAGGGACTAGTGGAAATTCACATTTATTTTTCACTTTTTCAAGTGTTAAGGTAGATTACATAGCAAATAATTAACTAGCAGGGAAAGCATCTATGCATTCTCCTTTTTTTGTGTATGTTAAATACATTAAGAAAAAGATATTTATTGGAATAAGATTAATGTAGTAAATCAAAATTCAATTAAGTTTTGTATTTAGAGAAAATTAAAATATTTTTCATTTAAAAAGGTAGCAAAATATAAAATATAAGTAAAAAGATTCTATTGGGAAACTTCTAAATATCTGAAAATGTTGATATTAACAGCCTATGATGAATATTCAGAGTTTCAAACACTGACTATAAGAAAGGAAAGGAAAAGGATATCTTCAATCAATTCATCATCAGGAGTAAGTTAACTTTGTTGCCTTAATGCTTAGATGGACTGCTAGACTCAGATAAAGAGAAGAGTGAATCTAATCAATTTTTTTTACAAAACTGCGTGAACTGAATGGAACTATGAGAATGACATGCCTTTTGTTCATTTGGTATCAGCCCATCAAAAAGAAATTTTGTTTTTTGTTTTTTTTTTTTTCACAAAAGAAGCATTAGACACAAAATTTCCTTTTTCAAATATTTCTATTGTATTTCAGACATAATACGAGAGGAAAATGTTTTACTTAAAACCCCAGCAGGCTTATAGAGAAAAACAGGATCCATTGAAGTGAATGATAGAATACTCAGTTAACTCTACAAATAAAATGCAAAAAAGGTAAAAAGAAGAAAACCACTATGACTTTGCATTTTTCCTCCAAAGGCGTTTTTTTCTGTGAGACAGAATCCCAGAACCATCACTTTGAAACCATCAGTACGGTCCTTTTGTGCCATTCAGTTTGTATCTTCCATATTTTCTTCAGTACAAATTTGCCAGCTCATAAACTACCACAGAGAAGAAATATAATGCACCTAAACTAAGTTAATCAGAATCAAAAATATTTTCTTGAACCTAGTAAATTCAGTGGAGTCACAAGAAGTAGTTTATTGATCAAATGTTGAGTGGAGTCTCTGAGCCAACTGATAGCGAGTGATGTCCTTAAAATTCCTCCCCCTTTTTCATGTCCAGGGTCTTAGAGCAAACAGTGGTGAATGGAAAACATTAAAATCATATTATTCACAGGTGGAAGAAGATTAGATACTGAGATTCAATCTTTTATAAATTTCACATGGTTAAAAAAATACTGCCTCAGAAAAAGGAGGGCATCTCCAGACTTCTTAAGTTATTCAATCCTAGTTAAAAAAACCCATTAAAAGGCATTTCAGAAATAGCTCTGCAACTACCAGCCTACATGGAAAAAAATGGAGTATTATATATTCCCATCAGGAACATCTCCAAATAGTTGATGTAAAACCTCTTAGAATGGAAATATTAATCACTGAGGTCAGAATGCTTCAAAACACTTTTTGTAAAGAGGCACCACAGTCAGTGTGGCTCCTGATGGCAGTGCAGTTACGGCTCCTCAGAGTTCAATATGCACTGCTTCACAGGTACTTGACTAAAGCAGCCCTTCTGGGCTACCTTGAGCATGGTGGAAATTGCAACTTTATTTGTGTATTACATGTACGTAAACAAGTGGACACAAGTGCTGAAGGCAGGGCAGGTTATAATTTCCTGTCTTAACTCTGGAGACATCAGAAGGCAGATGCATTTTTAGACAGCAGAGTTGACTTTTTTTTTTTTTTATTTTCAGCAGGTAGGATCCATTGTTTTGTCAAATAGAGGACATTTAAGATTCCAAGTATTTTATATGGAGAGTAGTTAAGGTTCCATGTAAATTATGTATAGAACCTCTGTTCTAAACTACTCTTAATTATGATGATGTTTACATCTACTATCTGCATATCATGCAATACTGATATAGGCAAATAACATCAGAAAATATACACTCTTGTTGCTGTCACAAAAAGTCCATTATAGTCATAAATATATTTCATACATACATATATACATACACACATATGAAAAAATAGTAAAAATATAAGAAATCCAACCACAGACTATACTGGATATTAAGAACTCAGAACAAAGTAATGAATATTTGCTGAATATTTTTTGATGACCTATATTTTCAGCTCATTTGCTTTGCAGATAAATGATTCATCCCATGTATTGCACCTTTGGAAGGCTCTCTTACTTGTGCATGCCAAGAAAAATTAGGAAGGCTAATGAATTCAGGAGTACTTCTGAGCAGAGAAAACTTCCACTATATGGGTTCAGGAGATGTATGTTTGATATAACACGTACTCTAAGAATAAAGAACCTAAACCGTGTAGAAAACAATATGGCATTTATAGCCCCGATAGCCATTCTAAGATCTGAATTTCCAAGTCCACAATATATGTTGCTAGTAGCATTTTACCATGTGAAGAGCCCTTAAAAAAAATCCAGTTTATAGCTGTGCACTTGCAATGTATGCTAAGAAATCCTGTGTACAGAGAAATGCAGCAAAGCAAACAGAGCAAAAGAAAGGTGCCATGTTCTTCCACTTTTACATCCCTCCTCCAGTGACTTGCTGTTGCTAAGTAATGTAGAAAAATGTAAGTGTGCTTCATGTGGGTACTTCATACTGCTACCTATAATAGGCACATAATACGTGGGAAAAGTATTAACACTCTTGTATTGCTAAACTAAAAATAAACTCAGGCAATAAAAGTAGTGGAAGATGTATTTGTAGTTCATGTTTGTGTTTGAATCTTAATGTTTGTGTTTAACCTTAATAGTGGTGGAAGTGTTATAATTACGCACCTAATTCTGCTTCATAATGTAGCTTTTGATAAAGAATTAGGTCATTGATTTATTTGAAGTCTGGATTTATGCCTTGCATTTTTACTTCATTGTTGGATGAATCAACTTTATCTTGTGTAATAACCCTTTGAAATCTCTGAAAGCTAGAGATGGAACTTATTAGGCACTTTCTATTCTAGTGGTATTAGAATCAAAGGATACTTTAAAGAAATGTTAATAACACAGTAATTAAGAATATTTAGCATAAGTGACAGTCAAACCTTGTAAGTATTGTTCTTTGAGTTATAATTAGAATGCAGCACCTGAGTGAGTATCTCATGAGACATGGCTTGCTTTCCATGACATTTCCAGCCATTCTGGATTTTGAAGACTGTCATATTTCATGTTATTTAAACAATTTTCTTATTAACTATTTCACAGCTCTATTCAGAGCTGTTATCGTGACCGTTCTAGTTCTTACCAGAACACAGAAGTTCAAAGACAGACAAAAATTGTTTTGCCTATAATAGGTAATAGATTTCTCTTCAACTCAGCCACATCCTCCTGTGAGAATGCTGCAGAGCCATCTTATGCATCTTCACACTGTTCTTCAACTGGACAGCAAGGGAAGAGATGCTTTACCACAAAAATTTCACAAAGAGTTTCAGCTCTTAGAAGGCACCTTACTCACTGCTCTAAAAAATATACACTCACACACATACTTTATTGTATTGAGAGCAATTCAAATTTAGCCAAAGACAGCAAGCTTATTTCAAGTCTTCCTAATGTTCTACTCTCCTTGCAGCTGGAATCCTGCATATTGTTTAACACAGATGTGTCCTCTTCTAATGGCAAAACCCAGAAAACTCCATGCATTAACACAGCAATGCTGACAACAACAGTGGCAGGTGTGGGCAGAAAAATCTCTCTGCTGTTTCATTTTGTATGTAGCCACGGATGTTTCTTCCCCATAGCCCTCCAGTACCCAAGCTGTAGTCTTAGACTCCTTTTCTGTCAGTGTGCAGCTGGTCTTGCCTCTTGCATTTCTTGATGCTAGTGATCTAAATGACACAACGGGATTCTTCATGTCATTACCCTGCAACCTTGCCTGTCGCCTGCTTCCAGGAAGGATGTGGTTACAGAAATTACTTGACAGTTTCATTTCTTACTCAGACTTGAAGCCAAACCCTATCATTTATGAACTATTGTTAAGCTGCAGGGACAAGGTAAGACCCAGCATTTCTTGAGCCTCCAGTTCTGTATTTATTTGGCTGTTGCCCAATTTCTCTCCTTAGGGTCTCATCAGTGCTTTTTTTTCCACTTGAATTAAAAATATCATGCTATCTCTTTTGAGCAGAGAGGACATCGATATACATTTTTCCACAGTGGCTGTCATATCATGACATAACTGACAGAAATTCTGTCCTTTTTCTCACCACACCCTTTTTTTTTTTAACTAAACCTTTCCAATTGCCTATATTTGCTTCCATAATTTTAATTAATACCCCTCAACAATTCTTCATAATGTTGCATAATATATATTCTAAATCCAAATGGATATATACTCTCATCCTGTTACTTTTACTGTCTTTTATTAATCTTAGAATGAAAGTGTTAAAAGTTTCTGACTTCCTTTACATGCCTGCAGTATAAGTAAAGCATCAAATAATTAATCATTGTGCTTTTGGGGAAAAACTAGTGTCTGAGAAACACACTGACAGGAAGGCATTTCACAAAATATAGTAATACTGTGGACTCCATTCAAGTCAAGGAGGAAAATTAATACTGTGTATAACTCCAGAGGCGAACTGAAAATAGTTTGCCTTTCCTAAATCAGAGAACAGTGTTTGGCTAAAGATTAAAGCAGAAAATGAATGGAAGTACTGATGCAAATTGCAGCTACAGGTGAGATTTACTGCATCCATGGAAAGTCTTAATCTTTTGGCTATATGTGAAAAGGTGGATAGGTCAAATACATCTCCTGCTGAGAAAGTTGCTGCTAAACCTGAACTAAGCAGCAATCCATCTCTGTGGACTGAAGTGCTCTGTAAATGAAGGGTCCATGTGGAAGCAGATAGATAAGATGCCAGCAGTTATCATGCAGAAACAGGTAACTAAGTCCTTGTGCTTTGCAGTGACAGCATGACCTGTTATGAACTCCAGAGACTTTGCTCTGTCCATTTCTCTGCTGCTCATCACTCTGCCTTCCCTCAGGAGAACCTATTTCTCAATGCCTTTGCATTTGCATCTTCCCTCATGCTGTTCATAAACAGTGCCAAGGCCATATGGAAATTCCATTCCCATATGGAAATTCCATTCTAAGACTATTCCTTGTTTATGCCTTTCTAATGTCCTTTGTTCTTTAGCACTCCTGGATTGCCTAAATCATAATACAATAATGTACTTCCATAGAACAACATTATTGTACTAGAATGCTGTTATTATGAAGTACCCAGCTATGTAGGAATGAGATCAATAATTTAAATTGTGAAGAAAAGAAGAAAAGAGTTGTTCTCTTTCACTTCAAATTGAGAATAGAGGTGTTTTTTTCCTCCCTATCTCCTCAGCAGTGAGGAATTCACTTTATAGCAACAGGTGCTTTCTTAGACTTGTATTTATCTATTTCTCACTGGTTTGCATCTAAAATAAGGCAAATTGGTTTGTTAACCTGTCATAGACTTACAGTATCACTCCTTGTCCCTTGTTTTTGTTTTCAGGAGGGCAGCTACCTTTTCTGTACCTGAATTTTTGGACAACAGTCGATAAACCAGAAAATTGTTAATGAAAGCCCAAGATCTTAAAATGTGCAGAACACTTACTCTACCATTTTAGAAATATGTTTGGAATTTATCTTAGCACTTTAATTCCTAATCTTTCTGTAGCTGCTTAGTTTTAATCTTCTACATAAATTAGCATAAGCATCTTTGTTCATATTCATTTTGGCAGAGCTGGTAGTATGTGATATCTGCCCAGAATGTGCTTTGTCAGTGGTTTTGGTATCTGCACTTCGTCAGAACAGTTTAATTTACAGTTATGAAGGGAACAGCCTAGATTTAATTCATGTTGCAATTTTTTGCATTTGCTAAAATAGCTGGAAGGCAGAGTTATTACTAGATGCAATGACTCTGCTTTCATATCTTATTTCAACTAATAATTTAAGACTCAGACATCACTTAGCTATCTAAAAAGGAAATTAATTGAAAGAAAAAAGAGGGGAAAAAAAGCAGCATTCACCCAAGTATTTCTCATATATGGTTTCAATTCATACTACTTACTGATGCCTGAGAATAAACCAGTTTTGCGTAGCATAAACCACGTAACTAGAAGGATCATTTATGAAGTGCTCTTGGAAGAAAAACTGAGGCCTTTTTCTATGTAAAACTCTTATTCAGCTAAATCTCACTTTATTTTTGGACTTGTTGGACTTTGATAATTTACTTATTGATCCTTAAGGAAAGGTTCTCTAGTTTAAGATCTGAAAGGAAGATGAAAATGCATTCTTAATACAATTTTACCTTTTGCTTTGGACACTCACATGTCCTTTTTCTTTTCTTCCTGTTTCATTGATGTGATCTGAGAAATACTACTCTCAACTGAGCAAAATAGGTTCTGAGAGTTTCTCCATTATATCTAGTGAACACCTTAATCACTCATCTACTCAGTCCTCTTAAACAGTTTCTTTCAAGTATAATTTTGCTATTATTTTGTTGTTGTTGTTGTTGAAGATGCAGAATTCTTGGAGGAAAGGAATTATTGTGGTTCAGCTGCTTTCTGAAGCTTCAGATATTCTAGAATTTACAACAGTTTCTTAGGTAAGCATGCTGAAGGTACATTCAGTCAGATATTGAGTGTTTTCTTATTTTACTCTCAGGGTTCTACATACTGTGTATAGCTTTTACTCTGGAGCACAGTTTTGTACTACTCATAAGATGTAGGCTTGTTGCTATCTCCTTTACAGAGCTAAATTATTTTTTCTGATATCCATGCACAAAGATTTTTGGCCCCTTAGGTGACTTCTCATGCAGAGACAAATGCTAAGCCAACAAATACTTTGAGTGCTCTTTAGATTAAATACTGCATGCTCACTATACTAAATGCTGCCATATATCAGCTATTTTGAGAAATCTTACATCTTTCAAAGGTGATACTGTTGTTCTCTGACATATTTTGTCTGATGTATTTTCTGCTACTGCTTGCTTTATAATCTCCCTATGTCTTGGTATATAGGGAAGCACCTAGAAGCATGATTCTGAAGTCGTTTTAGTCTAGCCATGTGGAAAATTACAGTGCAGTATTATCCGAGGATATATGATATTCAACTTTTTAGGTATGATAGCAATAAAAAAATCCCAAACAGAATGCTTGAGAAACAGGACTGAAAGTTTTATGTGACTGGTACAGTATGAAACATCTTGCTTTGGGCTGCCTTTTTCTTGATGCATTAAGAGGAAACTCTTGCCCTGAATTAACTGACAGTTTAAAAATCTCTTTTCTATGGTGTAAACTTATTTCAAAGGAATTTTGTAAAGGACAGAGTTATTTCTGACTTTTCCTGGAAGTCATGCTTTAGGATGTATGCAAAACTTTCCTCTTTAAGCTACAGCAGTATGGAAAGCTCTTAAGAAAACAAATCCAGATATGTCAACTGCACTAAAGAAGTTGAGTGTTAAGGTTATAGCATTGATAGTTAAATGTAATCTACAATGTGTTTCAGTAATTTCAGTGAAGGAATTTGTTTACATCCATAGATTAAAATCTTGTAGAAAAGTTGGTTTTCAATCTTTCTTCTCATCAGTTAAAACATAATAGCATATGCTGATGCCTGGGGTACAGATTCTTGCATGAAATAAATTTTTATTAGTGCATTTCACTGAAATGCAATATAAAAATATTTTCACTAATATTTACCATTTTCAATCAACTGGAATTCATATGTGTATTTGGAGGAATTTTTGATAATATCATATGCCTCCTGGGTTCAATTATTTTGACCTTGAACACCTCCATGGATGGGACATCCACAACATCTGTGTGCAGCCTGTTCCGAAGCCTCACCACCCCCACAGCAAAGAATTTCTCTCCAATATCCAGTCTAATCCCAAACTCTTTCACTTTGTACCAATCTCCTTTGTTCTGTCACTACACACTGCTGTTGCTAATCTCCCTCCATCTTTCCTATAGACTCTCTTCAAGCTGTGGAAGGCCACAATTAGGTCAAACCAAAACCTTCTCTTTGCAGGCTGAATAATCCAAATTCTCTCAGCCTTTTCTCACAGAAGAGGTGCTACCTCCCCCTAATCAATTTTGTGGTCTTCCAACAGCTGATGTTCTTCCTGTGCTGGGGATCCCAGAGCTGGATGCAGCATTCCAGGTGGGGTCTCAGGACAGCAGAGCAGAGGCAGAATCCCCTCCTTTGCCCTGCTGCCCACTCTGCTTCTGATGCAGCCCAGGACATTTGGCTTTCTGTGCTACATTGTGCACATTGCTGGGTCATGTTCAGCCTCTCACCCACCAGCATTCCCAAATCCTTCTTGGTAGGGCTGCTCTCCCTCTGCTCATCCCTAGCCTGTGCTGATACTGGGAGTTGCCCTGACCCAGGTGCAGCAACCTGGGCTTGGGCTTTTAAAGCCTGATGAAACTCCTAATGCCTCATTTCTTCAGCATGTCCAGGTCCCTCTGGATGGCATCCCATCCTTCAGGTGTGTCAACTGCACCACTCAGCTTGGTGTCATCTGCAAATTTGCTAAGAGCACACCCGATCCTTTCATTTATGAAGATATTTATAAGCAGAGGTGCCAAAATGGACTCCTGAGGGATATCACATGTCACTGATATCTGCTGCAACTCTGAGCTGTTGATGGCTACCTTCTGGCTGTTACCATCCAGCCAATTTCTTATCCACCTAGCAGCCCACCCAGAAAATCCATCTCTCTCCAATGTAGAGAGAAAGATTTTTGTGGGGGACCCTGTCAAAGACTTTATAGAAATCCAGATAAATGACAGCTGTAGCTCTTCCCTTGTTTGGCCAGCAGTTTCCTACTCAGCCATGCCAGTCTCCTGCTTTCCTTGCTTGATTCCTTGCTCCTGGGGATTGCCAGTCTTGTTCTCCATGGACGACTTCCTTAAAATCTGCCATCTTTGTTTGACTCCCTTGCTCCCAAGGCCAGCCTCTCAGGGGATCTTATTGACTGCCTCCTTGAAGACCTGCAAGTCTGCTTTTTTAAAGTTCAGGAGCCTAACTTTACTCCTAACCTGACCCATATCCCTCAGCATCGTGAACTCCACCAATGTGTGATCTCTGCAGCCCAGGCCATCTCCAGCCTTGATGTCCCTGATTAGCTTGTTTACATTGGTGACTGTCAGACCCAGT
This sequence comes from Rhipidura dahli, assembly GCA_013399225.1. Classification (NCBI taxonomy): domain Eukaryota; kingdom Metazoa; phylum Chordata; class Aves; order Passeriformes; family Rhipiduridae; genus Rhipidura; species Rhipidura dahli. The sequence continues at coordinate 92,722 of VXAC01004557.1, read as the reverse complement.
ATAACCTCCCCTCTGGTAGGATTGTCTGTTATCTGGCTCAAGAAGTTATCCTCCATGCATTCTGGTAGTCTCCCAGATTTTCTACAGCTAGTTGGGATAATTTCCCAGCAGATGTCAGAGTGGTTGAAGGCCCCCAGCAGGACAGCTGCCAGTGCGATGCCTCCTGCAGCTGGAGCAAGAAGGCTCCATCTAAAGGTTTCTCCTGATCAGGTAGCTGTAGCAGACACCAACCATGAGGTTCCCAATGTTGCTTCAATCTCTGATTCTTGAAGGCAGGCTTTAGATCTGCTCATGGCTACTCTTCAGAGATAATTCTTCATACTCAATCCACCTCTTGATGTAGAAGACAACTCTTCCACTTCTCCTTCCTTTCCTGTCTCCTCTGAACAGCTTCCAGCCAGCAATAGTTGCACTTCAGTCATGAAATCCGTCCCACCAAGTTTTAGTAATGGCAACAAGGTGGCAGCTCTCTAGCAGCATGAGCTTCCATCTCCTGTTTGTTGCATGCTTTGCTATAAAGGCAGTCTGCTGGGCTGTCAGCTGTGTTGCCTTCCTAGAGGAACACCCTTAACTCCTTTGAGATATTTTTCTGGTGGTTTCTGTTATCTCAGGAGTCCCTGACTTGTCCCCAGTAAGTTATGGATACTGAAAAAGTTTCAGCAGGGAATTTCTTCAGCCCTCTGCAGCATTTTGTGAGTTCCCATGCAAGTTATTCAAAACAATGTTACCACTTTGTAAACACTCGCACCTGCAGATTGTTTTGCAGGATTGTTATGGTTCTAACTAGCAAAATATTTAGGAATGGGTGTCTTAGAATTTGGCCAATCCCCTGAAGGGGTGGATGGCCAAAGGACTAATTACCTTATGCCATTTAACACACTTTTGTGAACTAACTATAAAAGCCTCTGGAAAAATTATTGAATTGCTTGCTGCCTTTGATCCCTGAGCCTGGACTCTGTGTGGTTTCTCTACCTGTCTGTGGTGCAACAGCAACAGTAAGTCACCACATTTTGTATGTATTTTATAGGATATGTCATTTTTATAAAGGATGCTATGATTCTTCTTAAATGATAGGTGAAGTATTGAAGTGTGATGGCATCATGTTTCGCTGACTGAATTTTAATGCATCTTGAAACGTGAGACTGTGTGGCTGTGGCAATTGGTGACACTGTTTATGTGTGGTGAACACATCAGTGCAAGGCTAATGGTTGGACTTGATGAACCTAGAGGTTTATTCCAGCCCTAAGGATTCTGTGATCCTGTGATTCTCTGTTCATCTATTTAAATCCTAATCAAGAAAGTACTGCTCTTTGGGGCATTTTGTCAGAACAAATTCAATTTAGGCATATGCTTAATCTCTGTTCTGCAGAGAAATGTTTTTAAAAATATTTTCTAGAATGGGCTTGTCTTTAATGTATCACTCTGCATATGAAAGCTTTTCTATTCAAAGAGACATAAAGCATTACTCAATTTTGATACCTTTTCTTAACCATTCTCAACTACAAGGACTCCTTGGGCCAGGCAGTACTATTTGATGAGATAACACCATACAAACATGGATATACTCCTGATAAAGGCAGCATGTTCTTTTTTTTTTT